>BOPN01006217.1:35000-42500 GCA_017312705.2 Penaeus japonicus
GCAAACAGTACCAACCACAGAACCAAAGACACACACACAACACATACACAAAACCAACCAACACGAATCTAACACAAACAAAACTCAACACACATTCTCCCCAAACAAACCTACAGATTTCTATGTAATTCTGTTACAACAAACAATCCTCCCAACACACAAACACACACACTCACACACCCAACAAAACACACACTCTCAGCAAACCCGACACAGCAACAACCCAACCTAACACAATAGAACACAAACCCGACACAGCAGAACAAACCCAACACAACAGAACACAAACCCAACACAACAGAACAGAACACAACACAACAGAAAAGAACACAACCCAACAAAACATAACACAACAGAACCCAAACCAACACAACACAACACAACAGAACCCAACACATCACAACCAAACCCAACACAACCCAACACAATACAAACACAACCCAACATACCACAACACAACAGAACCCAAGAGAACCCAACCAAACACAACCCTTCAACAGATACCTATGTAACCTTTTCCGCCCCTAATCACCTTTGCGACCTGAGCCGTGACATCTCTGGGCTGGCATTAGTGACACGTGCTATGCCAAGCCCGACGGAGGGACGACAAGGAAATGATTCAAAGCCATACCAATTATCCTACAGCAACCCTGCGTTATTCTCAATCTGTATTAATATATTCAATAATTAATTCGCGTGCAGATGGGGTGTGTGGATTTGAGGGATGGGGAAGGGGTAGGGGACCAGGAGGGAGGGGGAGAAGGTGGGGGGGGACAGGAAGCGGGAGAGAAAGGGGGGAGGAGGGGGCGGGAAGAGGGGGAGGAGGGGACGAGGAAGGGGGGAGAAGGGGACCAAGAAAGAGGGAGAGGGGAAGGGGGGGGGGCGGGGAGGAAGGGGATGAGAGGGGGCTGATTTCGCCGGAAGGGGAAACTGGGGAGGGGAATGAAGGGGAAGGGGCTTCGGTTTGCTTCCCCTTAAGGTCCGGTCGAACAAGCTGTTACCCTGAGTCTCGAGGTGGGCAGAGTGGGAGGGAAGGGGGGTGAGGGGGAGGGGATGGGAATGGGGGGGTAAGGGTAGGTGTTGGGGAGTGGAAACAAGAGGGGAAAGAGGAGGGATGAACGAGAGATAGAGAAAGAGAGAGAGAATAACGATGAGAAACTTCAATTCTAACCTTGGACAGTGAAAAAAAAACACACAAAAGGTCATACAAACTTCTCTATCTCGCTCAGACTCGGGGGGGAAGGGGGGAAATAAATCTGCCCATTTTCAGTTTATGATTTCGAATTTATGCATCTAATAAATCACCGTGGGAACGCTGAAATATACTCGTTCATTCCGGGGTTAATTGTCTCCCACTTGAAATATATTTATACACGCTCTCATCTCATCTTTCCATGATCATCATCAGTTCAGCCTTGCTCGTTCCCTTTGCAATAAAGAGCCAGGGGTGGGGTGGGGTAGAGGGGGGGATTAATATATAATATAAATAAACTTTCGCAATAACGATGTAGTTGACCTGTTTGCATTATCTCTAAAGCATTACAGAACACGTAACCGTAATGTTGTCACTAATAAAACTACATAATGGAGAGACTCTAATAAAATTTCTCTACAAAATCTGATTAATAAAATACAAACATGAAGAAATAACACATCATGGGGTATTCTTCGAAGGTACAAGCATAGCAGCAAAAAGTTTCTTTCATCACTTGTAAAGTTATTATTTTCTTCCCTGATTTTCTTATTTCCTTATTTCTTATTCCCTTGTTTTTCTTACCCTCTTTCTCATTCCTCTTTCTCAGTTATTCTCTTTCTTTCGTCCTGTATCTATTTTTCTTCTTTTTGTCTCCACCGGTTTCTCTATATGTTTACCTATGGCCATCATCCTCTTCTCTATCTGTCAATTAGCTGTCCGTCTATCTATCTATTTGCCTTTATATCTCTCTAACTCTCTTTTTCTATCTCTCTTTGTTTCTCTCTCTGTCTGTCTCTATCTCTGTCTGTTTCTCTCTCTCTCTCTCTCTCTCTCCCTCTCTCTCTCTCTCTCTCTCTCTCTCTCTCTCTCTCTCTCTCTCTCTCTCTCTCTCTCTCTCTCTCTCTCTCTCTCTCTCCCTCTCTCTCTCTCTCCATTGCTTATCAAGATATTCACACTCCCTTCCCATCACCTGTCTTATTATATTTTCCATCCTCGACAAATCCATTCAAGATAGCCTTCCTCTTGACTCTTTCTTACTCATCTCTTTCCTTTCCCTCCTTCCTCTGAAATCCTTCCCTCCATCCCTCCCCTCTTCCCTCTTATCTCTTACTTTCTCCCCTCTTTCCTACCTCCTATTATTTGTCTCCCCTTTCCTTTCGGTTTTATTGTTTGTTTCTTTTCTTCTTCTTTTTCTCTTCTGCCTCCTTCCTCTTGCCTCCCTACACTTGCTTTCCCCTTCTTTCCGTCCATATAATCTTCTTGTTCCCTCCTTTCTACCTTCCCTTCTTGTTCCCTCCACAACAAATTGTATTTTCCCTCCATCTTCTTCCCTACCTCCCCTGGCTTTCCTCTTCATGCTTCCTTCCTATTCCCTCCTCCCTCTTGCCTTACACTCCTTCTTTCCTTCCTTTTCTCTCCTCCATCTTCCCTCCCTTCACTTGCCTTCCTCTCCTTCCTTCCCTTTCCCTCCTCCCTCTTCCCTCCCTCTACTTGCCTTCCTTCCCTTTCCCTCCTCCCTCTTCCCTCCCTCCACTTGCCTTCCTCTCTCCTTCTTTCCTTCCTTTTCCCTCCTCCCTCTTTATGGCCTCGTATATTCTTCCTCACTCAGTCACTCTCGTCCGTTCATCTTTCGGGTTTGAAAAAATGGTTGATATATTTTGGTTTTCTTTTAAGCCTTTTCCCCCTCTTTTTCGCATCAATATCCGTTTTTTTCGTTCTACGTATTTATTGTCTTTTTTATTAGTATCGTTGTTATTGTTGTAATTATTATCGTTTTATTTTTTGTTTGTTTGTTTGTAAATCTCGTCTTATTTTTGTGTAATCCACTTGCAGTATAATGTATTACACTTAATATGCTGTATCTTATTGGTTTGGTTACCAACCCAACTTCAACTCGATAAGACACTTTCAATCATACACGCATTCAGTCTAATACCTTATTCTTATCACGCTTTCGATTCAGTGCACATTCACTCTAAGGTACTTTCAAATCAAACACACTTTTGAGCTTATACGTTTTCCCTCTTCTGCAATTTCAGACAAATATCCGTCCAGCTTTGCAATCTATCATAGGCTTAGTCTAGTACAGTTTCACTGAGACACACATCCAGCTTATAATACTTTCCTCCTAATACAATATAAATCTCTCGTATTTTCATCTTAATACAAGTTCTGTGTAACACTTTCCCCCGATGTAGATTCAGTCAATCGCACTTTCACTCTTACATAATTTCATTCAATCGTTCTTTCACCCTGTGAAGTTTCATGCTAATTCATTTCCACCCTAATGCGGTTTCATTCTAACACACTTTTTAGTCTAACACACTTTCATCCTATATAGAGATAATCTAAAGCCCTTTCACCGTATGCATCTTCATCCTAGCACACTCTTACCCTAATAGGGTTTGATTCTAACACACTTTCACCCTATACAGTTAATCTAACGCCCTCTCACCCTATGTAGCTCCATCCTAGCACACTTTCCACCCTAATGCAGTTTCATTCAAACGCCCTCTCACGCTACGCAGCTTCATCCTTGCACACTTTCCACCCTAATACAGTTTCCGCCAAACGCGCTCTTCAGCTCCCGCCTCCCAGAGTGTAATCGAAAGCCAGAGGCCATTAGAATCCCAAACGCTAAACATACACTGAACCGTTCTGCAGTTCCCTTTCTCTTTACCCCGCCCCCCCCCCCCCTCTTCCCTCCTCCACCTTCTTCCCCACACTCGTCTCACTTCCCCTTCCCTCCCTCCCTCCCTCCCTCCGTCCCTCCCTCCCTCCCTCCCTCCCTCTGTCCCTCTGTCCCTCCCTCCCTCCCTCTGTCCCTCCCTTCCTCCCCTTTTCGCCTGTGGTATACATCCGGAATGCCCAACATTGGTCGCATTCCTCTGTGACGTCACTAGGGAAGGGGCACTGGGGAGGAAGAGGGGAGAGGAGACGAGGGGAGAGACTCTATAAAAGCTAAAGTGAGAGGAGACCATCTATTATGCCAGCGCGTGTGTGTTTGTTTTGCATTGCGCTGGCGTGTGCACGTTCGCCTCCATTTTTACCTCTCTTTTCTTTAGTAGGTTTTATTTTCGTTTGGGAGTGTCGAGTGTCTATTTGCGTTCATTCTTATATTTTTTGTTTGGGATATTTTCCTATTGAAAAAAGGATTCAAATCATTCTTATACACACACACACACACACACACACACATATATATATATATATATATATATATATATATATATATATATATATATATATATACATATATATATATATATATATATATAATATATACATATGTATATATAATATATATACATTTGTATATATTCATAGATAGATATATATGAATATAAATATAGATAGACAGATAGATAAACACATACAGCAAATGTGACTGACGCTTCCGACGCCCCTTTCTCCATCACACGCACCACCCAGCCCGAGACACACTAACGGATACAAACCACAACCAGCCCATAACCTGACGGAGAAACACACCGATGATTACGAGACAAGAAGAGAGGCATAAATCAATGAGAGAGAGAGAAGCCGAGAATGAGACGCAGGGCGATGGTATTCCCACGTTCCTTGAGATGTATAAATCACGGTTATCGACATCTCCATTTGCGTCACAATTACATAGTTTCACATGAATACATGACGACCTCATGATGGATCGTGTCGGGAACTGGGGATGTATTATGAGGGATGAGTGGGAGCTTTCAGCGAGACGGGGGGAGAGAGAAACGAAGAGAGAGAGAGAGAGAGAGAGAGAGAGAGAGAGAGAGAGAGAGAGAGAGAGAGAGAGAGAGAGAGAGAGAGAGAGAGAGAGAGAGAGAGAGATAGATATATATATATATATATATATATATATATATATATATATATATATATATAGAGAGAGAGAGAGAGAGAGAGAGAGAGAGAGAGAGAGAGAGAGAGAGAGAGAGAGACATAGAACGTTTGAATCTGAACATCTGTGTTTTCAAGTAAGTTTAGTGTGTGTGCTTGGGTGTGTGGTCCGTGCTTACCTTTTTTAAGCCCGTGTTCTTGTGGCACTATTTTCCTCTCTGTTATTTCAGAGGTACACGAAACCTCACTCGCTCCAGCTCGTAACACTTTCAACAAAATGTGACACTTCCGGTAACATGAATCTCTACTCGGGGTTGCGCATGTCGCTTTCTGGCCGCATGACTGTCATGAAACTATTGCTGTCTGTCCTTCTGTTGCTGTGATTCCCTCTTTGTTGAATCTCTGGTGTTACTTTATTAAAGCCTTGCGCCTCGTGTTGCATGAGCCAGCCACTGTTAGCTTTCCATTGTTGCGAATGTTATTATAAACATACACACGTATAGACGCATTACTCACTTGCCTCTGTTCTTGTGTTAAGCTGTGGTTGTCATCGTTAAGCTTTTATTGCTGCTGTTAATCTATTGCTCAGTTCTAATCACTCCTGATAGGCTGTTATCGCTGCTGTTAAACTGTTAATGCTGATGTTAAGATGCTACTGCTGCAGTTGATAAGCATTTGTTGTTGCTGAGTTGTTGTTTAGCTGCAATTTCTTCCAATGATCTGTTGTTGCTGCTGTTAAGCTGCTACTATACTGTCGTTATGTGGTTCTTGCTGCTTCTAAGAGATCGCAGGTGTTGCTAATACATCTTTACTGTTGTTAAGCTTTACCTAACTGCTTTTACCGTTGTTACACCGTTGCCGTTTCTGTTAAACTCCCTTTTTCCTGACAACCAGCTGTTACTGTTAAGCCCTCCAGCTGGTGGTGTAGCGGCTGCTAAGCGTGCCTCCCCCAAGAGCGGTCACCTTCATAAACTCTGGACATTAAGTCTTATTTTTAAACTGCGAATGTGTGCGCTGCCCGGAGTTTCTCATGCGACCTTTTGTCATATTAATTACTGCATGTTGGAAGAGAGAGGAAAGTGGGGAAACAGAGAAAGGGTGGTAAGAGAGAGAGAGAGAGAGAGAGAGAAAGAGAGAGAGAGAGACAGACAGACAGACAGACAGGCATGCAGACAGACAGACAGACAGGCATGCAGACAGACAGACAGACAGACAGATAGACAGAAAGACAGGCAGAGAAGGCGAGAGAAGGAGACAGACAGAGTTCGAGAGTTGAGAATTGAGAGACGGAGAGAGACAGCCAGGGAGAGAGAGAGAGAGAGAGAAGGGAGAAGAAGAAGAAGAAGAAGAAGAAGAAGAAGAAAGATCGAGTATATCATAACAGACGGAAAGACAGAGGAGGGGAAAGGATACGCGAGGGGAGATAAAGCACAGGGAAGGAAGTAGTTGGAAGGGCAGAGGCAGGAGAGGGAATAAGAGTGACAAGGGCGGAGCAGGAAGGGGAAAAAGGGGGAAGAAGGAATGAGAAAATAAATGAAAAGGGGAAAGGAAAGCGAAAAATTTGAAAGGGGAGAATGAAAAGGATATTCAAAAGTACACCCTGAGATATTATAAGACGAGGAACGCACACAAATATTGGGGGAAGAGTATATTGAAGAAAAAAAAGAATAACAAATACAGGAGAAAAGGCAATAAGCTGGATAGATAGATACAGAGACAGACAGACACAAATGAATAAACGGACAGACGACAGACAGATAAACAGACAGAGAGACAAACGACAGACAGATAGGAGAAAAGGAAGAGAGGAAAAGAGAGAAAAAAAACAGGCTAAGACAGGAACAGCTGGACATACAGCAGTAAGAACAATAACAAAAACACACAGATGAGATGAAAGAGAGAGAGAGAGGGGGAGAGAGAGAGAGAGACATGAAAGAGAGAGAGAGAAAGAGAAATAAAGAAAGAGAGCGAGAGAAAGAGAAAAATAAAGAGAGAGAGAGAACGAGAGAAAGCTAGAAATAAAGACAGAGAGAGAGAGACGAGGAGGAGGGGGGAATAACCCAGAAAACAACTACTGCAGAGTGACGCAGTCCTGAAATCAAAGCCAGGGTACTCGACATACCTGGCTTGAGGCTTATACCATCTACAGAATCCGTCTTGAAGGAGTAGTGTTGATACGCGGATATAAATCTCTCCCGAAAAAAAAAGATACTCAGTTTCTGTTTCGATGTCGAGATTCGTTGGATTGGGAAGTGAATGGATAAAATGATTGGCGGATAAAAGGAACAGAAAAAAGTCTTTAGAAGAAGTGGTGAACGATAGTTTGTGAATTTCCCTAATCTATCTTTTTATTTATTTTTTTTTTCAAATCAAATCACGATTGTAAGATTAAACACGCACAATAAATAAGTAAAAGAATAAAAGAAAAAAAAATTAAGACGGTGCGTGACCTAACACTA
>BOPN01006217.1:57500-60000 GCA_017312705.2 Penaeus japonicus
ACAAACAAAAAAAAAAATGAAAAACAAGGAATTTAATTTTTCAACCAGAAAAAAACACGAATAATAAATGTTGATACAAAAATATACAAATTAACAAAGAAATAAATGAATAAGTAAGATAAATAAAAAAAATAAATAGATAAATAACTAAATTTAGAAGGAATAGCTACAAAAAAACATAAACGACCAAATAAATCAATAGATAGATAAAAATAAAACTATAGATCAACAAATAAATAAGAAATAGATAGAAAAAAAAAATACAGTCCACTAAATCCTGATTCATGATTGATGTACCTGTGACACCTGCGAGAGACGGCAATAAATTTCTTACGACGTCAATCTCAACATCTTAGAGAGCTTCTTTTAACGGAGGTATTTGTCACTTGTCTTCCTTAAGATAAGAAGCTTATTAGGAAACAAAATAAGGTTTAGGCTTGCCTTTTACGACGAGATTTTGTTTTCTTCTTCTTCTTCTTTGTTGGATGTTTTTCATTTTTGTGTGTGTGTGAAAGGTAATTTGAAATACACACACACACACACACACACACACACATATATATATATATATATATGTGTGTGTGTATGTATATAAATATATATATATATATATATATATATATATATATATATATATATATATATATATACATATATATGTATGCATGTATATATATGTGTGTGTGTGTTTGTGTGTGTGTGTGTGTGTGTGTGTGTGTGTGTGTGTATGTGTGTGTGTATGTATATATGTGTGTGTGTGTGTGTGTGTGTGTGTGTGTGTGTGTGTGTGTGTGTGTGTGTGTCTGTGTGTGTGTATACATTTAAAACTGCAAATGTTATAATCCTCATAATCGTTTTATTCTGCGGTGATTATCTCCTCCTATTTCGTAGTCATACCCCCCCCCACCCTACTCCTCTGAAACCCCTCCCCCACCCCCACCCCAACCCCCCCTTCCTCTGGACACAAGGACGCAGCTGGGACTTTTTCCAATAATAGGAAGCTTAAGTTCGATTTAAGTTCGATTTTGATTCCCACTTTTACATTAATATCTTTAAATCACTCTATCTTGTTTATTCATCTATTTCTCCTTCTTCTTCTTCTCTCTCTTTTTCTTCTTCTTCTTTTTTATTTCCCTTTTCTTTTTATTTAAGAAAAGGCCAGTGTACTCGTTTGTTAGATTTTTTGACGTATTGGCAATGCTGTCTCTATTTTAAGTATGTCTGTACGTATTCATAAGTTAACTTATTTCATTATTATAATCATTAACATTATAATTATCATTATTATCATTATTATTGTTATCACTGTTGTTATTACCATTATCATTATGTACTTCAATATCAGTATCAACATCATTATCATAACAATTATTATCACTGATTTGCGAAAGGCCGGATACGCGAAGGGGAAGAAGGGAAGAGCGAGAAGGAAGAGGAAGAGAGAAAATGAAGAAAGTCATTACGGAAAGAGTGTGTCAGAGAGAAAGAGAAAAATGACGTCACGCATTTCAAAACCCCACCAAAAAAAGAAAAGAAAAAAAAAAAGGAAAATTCAAAAACGTGAAAATAACCATATGAAATATGGTGATTTCTTCCCTCTCCTTTCTCCTCTGTCTTTTTATGTATATTACTGCTCTTTTTTTGTCCTTTTTTTTTTTTTTTAACTTTTCATCGATTTCGAAAGAGAAAGAGAATGAGAGAGAGAAAAAAAAACATCGATTTCGGAAGAGAGAGAGAAAAAAAAAGAAAGAAAGAAAGAAAGGGAGAGAGAGATAGCAAATAAAGATACTGAATGACAGCTCTCTATGAGATGCCAAAAGGAAATCTGATATTGACGACCATTCAGCTATCAGCCATATTGGAATGGTATGGCTAGGCCTAAAGAAAGTTCAAATTTCGAGAGTGCTCTGTCAGATTTGATCTATCCGGAGGAATTTGATATCAGTGACAGTTGTGAGAGAAATGGTACTGAATCTCGCTATGTGTGTGTGTGTGTGTGTTTGTGTGTGTGTGTGTGTGTGTGTGTACGTGTGTATACATACATTTGTGCACACACACGTACACACACACACACACACACACACACACACACACACACACACACACACACACACATATATATATATATATATATATATATATACATATATATATACATATATATACAAACACACACAAATATCTTCCTACATATGTCTGTATAAACCATCTGTATCTATCTTTCTCTCTATCTGTCTTCCGTCTCTATTTCCTATCTATCTTCCCCCTTTCCCCTCTTCCTACGTCCCTTCCTTCCTCGTGCTCTTTCATATACTGATCCCAGCTTCCTTTCTTGCTATGGGGCTATTGGTCGAGTAAATATGGACATCAGAAGCTAGTTCTTTCCCTCAAGCTAACCTTTGTGGTTGACAGTATTAGCTTACTTATTTATTAATTCCTCTCTGATATGTAACTTATTTATTAATTCCCCTATGATATGTAACTTATTTATTAATTCCTC
>BOPN01006218.1:0-2500 GCA_017312705.2 Penaeus japonicus
AAAGGAAAAGTTATGAGTGGATGGGTAATGAGGACTTTTAACACAAGAGACCCAGAACACCTTTTACCACTATGGAAAACATTAGTGACCACAAGATTAGAATACCAGTGCCAAGTATGGAGCCCAAATCTTATAAAAGATAAGAAAAATGCAAAAACAAAGTTTCCTAATAAATGGACC
The DNA here is from genome assembly GCA_017312705.2 of Penaeus japonicus. Taxonomy (NCBI): domain Eukaryota; kingdom Metazoa; phylum Arthropoda; class Malacostraca; order Decapoda; family Penaeidae; genus Penaeus; species Penaeus japonicus. The sequence continues at coordinate 181 of BOPN01006218.1, forward strand.
TAAATTGTTAAATAGCCTACCAAAGGATTTGTGCATTTTTCTTAACAGGCATGAGTGATTGGGTAATGAGGACTTTTAACACAAGCGACCCAGAACACCTTTTACCACTATGGAAAACATTAGTGACCACAAGATTAGAATACCAGTGCCAAGTATGGAGCCCAAATCTTATAAAAGATAAGAAAAATGCAAAAACAAAGTTTCCTAATAAACGGACCTAAATTGTTTAATAGCATGCCAAAGGATATAAGAAACTTAAATCTGTGTAGTGTAGAAGTATTTAAAAGAAAACTGGATAAATGGCTACATTTAGTACCAGATGAACCAGCAACGTGTGGTAGTGAAAGAACGAAGGCTGAATCAGATTCCATCCCTCATCAAATTCAGTTGCTTTCAACTGACAAAAAACGGGCGGTCCCCCAGGATGGCCCTGGCATGAGCCACTAATAGGACTCATGCTGTAACTACCACCAAGTAACCAAGTAAGTATATATATACAGTATATATATATATATATATATATATATATATATATATATATATATATATATATATATATATATACATATACGCACTCACACACACACACACACACACACACAAACACACACGCACACACACACACCCTCTGTTGATCCCTGCATTCGACCCGTGCACTCCCCGCCGCGCCCGATGCCGGCCGGACGGCGTGTGCCTGCGCCCCTCATCCCCGCCCTACCTTCTCGGGAGAGCTTCTCGTGCACGCGCTGCGACCTCGCGCGTCCCCCTCGCGACCCCGGGCCCGTCCTGGGACACCCGCTGTTGCTCAACATGTTCATTCCGACAGCTGCAAAAGGCGAAGCCAAGCGATGAGAAAATCCCAAAGGACTAAAAACAAAAGACAACATAGATGCAAATATTACGTTACGAGTAGCCCTTTTTTTTAACTCTTTGGCGACCGTATAGGGGTCCTTCTCACCTGTAGAAGAAGGCGAAGTAGCTGAGGACGAAGGGCGGGGGACTCCCCTGCTAAAGCTACACCCGCTGGGCACGGCACCGTGGGGGTATGCCAGTGCCAAGCCACCGTTGGGCCCCGCCATCGATGAGTGCTCCGCGTATCTGTGGGGCAATTGGCATTACTTGCATAAGAGGCTGATCATACGACCGTGTCTGTTCGGTTGTATTTGCGAGGGCTAACCTAACCTAATCGTAGCGTGTAAACAGGGAGTGGTTTGTTGGTTTCATTATAGATTGATTTCGCTTTGATCCTGAAGGTATTAGGATGTTCATGATGTGAAGATGAAGAAATATTTCGCAAATGTTTGATGGATTCCATTAAGGGACAGAGATAGAGATATAAATAGATATATATATATATATATATATATATATATATATATATATATATATATATATAGATAGATAGATATAAATATAGATAGATAGATATAAATATAGATAGATATAGATAGATAGATAGATAGATAGATAGAGATATAGATAGATAGATAGAGATAGAAAGATAGATAGATAGATAGAGAGAGAAAAAGAGAGAGAGAGAGAGAGAGAGAGAGAGAGAGAGAGAGAGAGAGAGAGAGAGAGAGAGAGAGAGAGAGAGAGAGAAAGGAAGAGAGATAGAGAGATAGAGAGAAAGAAAGAGAAAAAGAGAGAGAGAGAGAAAGAGAGACAGAGATAGAGAGATAGATAGATAGATAGATAGAGAGAGAGAGAGAGAGAGAGAGAGAAATCCGACATACAGATTGATCGATATATAAACACCCAGACACCTAAATTCGGATTCCCTTCTTCTCCTTCGACGCCTCGTCCTTCCCTCCGCCCTTCTTACCTTAATGCATATTCGGGAGGGTAGTTGTGTATGGGCGGCATGAGGTGGCTGTGAACCGAGTCGGTGGGCGTGAGGAGGCTTCCGGGCGGGCTGATGGTCTGGTACTGTCCGAGGGAGCCCATGGCGTCGACATAGAGGGACTCGTGGGTGTACGGGAGGCTCACGGGCGGCGACGGGAGGGTCGTGGGCGGCGGCGGGTACGGGGTGAAGGATGATACGGAGGTCACCGTTCTGCAAAGGAAGGGCGGCGGGGTCAAGAGCGGTGGTCAGTGGTGATAGATCTGCTATGCCTTGCAATAATTGTTGTTCTGAGGAGGTGGAGGAGGGAGGGATGGAGGGGAGGGGAGGGAGAAGGATAGGGGAGAAGGGAGGGGAGGAATGGAGGGGGGAAGAGCGAGAAGGATAGGGGGAAGGATAGGGGGGAGGGAGGGATGAAAGGAGGGAGGGGAGAGAAGATAAAGATGGGCGGGAGGGTGTGGCATGGGTGGCCAGAGC
>BOPN01006218.1:17500-20000 GCA_017312705.2 Penaeus japonicus
ATAATTCACAAAAGTATTTTAAGAAAGCTATGACGCCCTCAAAGGGAAGTAAAACAGAGCTGCCATCACTACCCCCTTTTTTGGGGGGGTCAAATCAGAAACACAGATTACTGATAATTACAAAATAACTGAACTGTGTCTGAAATGAGCTGTGACTGTAATCTGAAGTTGATAAATCTGATTTTTTTCTTCCTCTCTTTTCTTCTTTGGGATATTTTTTGAAGTGTATACAATGAGAAACAGGAATTCCCTCTCTCTCTTTGAGTCTCTCTTTCTCAGAGATAGAGAGAGAGAAAGAGAAAGAAAAGGGATAGAGAGGAAAGAGAGAGAGAGGAAAGAGAGAGAGAGAAAGAGAGAGAGAGAAAGAGAGAGAGAGAGAGAGAGAGAGAGAGAGAAAGGGAAAGAGAAAGAAAAGAGATAGAGAGGAAAGAGAGAGATAGGAAAGAAAGAGAGAGGAAAGAGAGGGAGAGAGTGAGAGAAAGGGAAGGAGAAAGAAAGGGAAAGAGAAAGAAAAGGGAAAAAGAGGAAAGAGAGAGAGAGGAAAGAGAGAGAGAGAGAGAGAGAGAGAGAGAGAGAGAGAGAGAGAGAGAGAGAGAGAGAGAGAGAGAGAGAGAAAGAAAGAAGAGAAAAAGAGAGAGAGAGAGAGAGAGAGAGAGAGAGAGAGAGAGAGAGAGAGAGAGGAGAGAGAGAGAGAGAGAGAGAGAGAGAAAGAGAGAGAGAAAGGGAAAGAGAAAGTAAAGGGAGAGAGAGGAAAGAGAGACAGAGGAAAGAGAGAGAGAGGAGAGAGAGAGAGAGAGAGTTCAAATTCAAATAACGTTATTCCCAAATTATAATACTTTTCCATTTTACATAAATAATTAATTGCAAAATAATAGATATACAAAACATTTGTTACAGGTCTGACAATATATCACAACTGACAATTTAGGAAATGTCCTTTTGATTCAGTCTTGAAATTACTGAGGTTTGTGATCTTTAACATTATGAAGTAGTAGGTTCCAGGTCAGGGGTCCACGTATTAGCATTTGCCGTGTCCCTATTTCCGTGTGTGATCTCTGGACATAGAGAGAATTGACTTATCCTGTTCGAACACCTGATGTGTTCCCTACAGTCTGTAAGGGCAGGATTCATTGTGGATAATTCCGATGAATTATTTTATGAATGAAAATACATGTATCATAACTGCATTTGGCTTAAATTTTTAACCATTTTGATTTAAGAATGTGTGGGGTGATGTGATCGAACTTACTAACATTACACAATGCAACTCTTGGAACAAAGTTTTGCAGTCTTTGTGCTTTCTGCATTAGGGTTTTGTTAGTTGAGCTCCAAACACTTAAGCAATAGTTAATGATGCTCATGGCTAGAGTGAGTACAACCGTGATTCTTGTTTCAGTACGGATTTCATTTCTTATAGGACTAATATATATTAGTATACCCATTACCTTCCTATGTATGTTGTCAACATGGGCTTCAAATAACATACATCCGTCAAAGTGTACACCAAAGTTTTTAACTGAAGAGCTTGGTTCAGTTTGGCAGCCTTCGAATTCTATGGGAACTTTAATTAAATTTTGCCGACTACCTATGAAGATACATTGTATTTTTTGTGAATTTATTTGAAGGCCATTGATGTCAAAATATATTTTTGCCTGAATTAGAGTGTGTTGAGTATTTCTTATTAATGCATCTAAGTTGTTCACTCACACTATAAAGAAATTGAATCACCGGCGTATTAGATAGCAGTTATGGACTATGGTTGATAAATCATTGATGAAAATTGTGAATAGGATCGGGCATAATATAGATCCTTCTGGAACACCGAAATAGACTGATTGTTATGATGATATACTTTCATTAATTTTTACCGATTATTTTTATGTACTTGGATAACCAGTGTGTATTAATTCTATGTTGTTGTATTTTTAAAAATTTGTTATGAAGAATTTTATGGTTTCACTGTCAAAAGCTTTAGAAAGATCGCTCAAAGTGAGCAAATTTATAAATTTGGTCAGTAATTGTGTAACAGCGCTGTTTCAGTGGATAACTTATTTCTAAAGCCATGTTGAGTTTTAGATATTAAGTTATTGGTCTCCAGGAAATTCATCAAATGATTTGCTACTGCTTTTTTCAAGAACCTTAGATAGTACTGGAAGTATTGTGATAGGGCGGTAATTATTCATGTCGTCTATATCCCCAGACTTGAAAATTGGTGTTACAATTCCATGTTTCCAAAGCGACGGGAAAACAACAGTAACCAGAGAAGTGTTAATGATGATCGTTATATAAAATGCGATTACGGGTAGACTATCCTTACTTAATAAAGCGTTAAGCAATACCGTCTGCTCCCATCGCATTTGTTTCGCGGAGTTGTTTTATTATTAGGATAATAGTTTCTACGTCTACTGGTTGTGATCTGAAAACATCAGTTATGAGCCTTGCCTGATCTGTGTTTTGATGTGATGTGGAAGCAATTGTATGTTCATAAGATAGTTTTCCA
>BOPN01006218.1:37500-42330 GCA_017312705.2 Penaeus japonicus
TGCCGTATAAGATATTTGGGTTACTGTGCAAAGCAACATGCTTCCTTCCTTCATTATTGGCGCCGTCTATAGGCATCCCCATGCAAAATCTGAATCTTTTAAATATCTTTACAGAAATGTCCTTATAAAAGAAATAACTTTTTATGCTAAGTTAGCAAAGTTAATCAAGACAATTAAACTAGAACAAGTGATCAATAAACCTACAAGGATCACAGAAAACAACTCGTCTATATCAGATGTAATAATAACGAATAGATTAGATACCATTCTCCATACAGACGTCATTCCATGTCATATTGCTGACCATGAACTTATTACGATAACGTTGAATATAAAGAAACCAAAGCGACCACCGGTTACAAAAACTTTTCGTGACATCAATCACTATGACCCTCAGCCATTATGCGAGGTAATCATATCACAAAGAACCAACTCTATTAGATATTTTATCAACAGACAATGTAGATACCCAGGTAACCATCCTTACGGAAGTGATAAAAAGCAGCATAGATGCCTCTGCTCCCTATGTGACAAGAATCGTCAGACGTCCCCCTGCTCCATGGATGAATGACGACATCAAAACTATTGCCGAAAATAATTCCCAACAAGCGCTCAAAAGAAACAGATTTGAGCCCGCCCTTCAGGCAATTTATAAAGCAAAAAAGAAAAATGTTAAGTCATCAATTCAATTGGCAAAGACTAATTATTTCAGAAATAAATTCGCAGAAAATAAAAACAACTCTAATAAAACTTGGAAAATTGTTAAAACATTGAGTACCACAACAAACAATACACAGATAATTACACAAATTCTACATAACACCGACCATTTCAATAACTTCTTTGCACAAATTGGAAAACTTTACTTATGAACAAACAATTGGCACCACATTACATCAAAACACAGATCAGGCAAGGCTCATAACTGATGATTTCAGACCGCAACCAGTAGACGTAGAAACTATCATCCTAATAATAAAACAACTTCATGAAAAAAACAAATGCGGTGGGAGCAGACGGTATTGCTTTGCGCTTTTTAAGGATAGTCTACCTGTAATCGCATTTTATATAACGATCATCATTAACACCTCACTGGTAACTGGTGTTTTCCCGTCGCTTTGGAAACATGGAATTGTAACACCAATTTTCAAGTCTGGGGATATAGACGACATGAATAATTACCGCCCTATCACAATACTTCCAGTATTATCTAAGGTACTTGAAAAAGCAGTGGCAATTCAATTGATGAATTTCCTGGAGACCAATAACTTATTATCTAAAACTCAACATGGCTTTAGAAATAGGTTATCCACTGAAACAGCGTTGCTACAGATTACTGACCAAATTTATAATAACATGGACAACAATAAGGTAAATTTACTCACTTTGTGCGATCTTTCTAAAGCTTTTGACAGCGTCCATCACAAAATTCTTCATAACAAATTAAGAAACCATAGAATTGATACCCATTGGTTTGATAGCTATTTAAATACAAGAACCCAATCGGTAAAAATTAATGAAAATATATCATCAGCACAACCAGTTTATTTCGGTGTTCCACAAGGATCTATATTAGGCCCGATCCTATTCACAATTTTCATTAATGATTTATCAACCATAGTCCATAACTGCCATCTAATACAGTACGCTGATGATTCTCAATTTCTCCACAGTGACTCAGTGAACAACTTAGAGGCATTGATAAGAAACACACAAGACACTCTTGTTAAAGCAAAACGATATTTTGATAACAACGGTCTTAAAATAAATCCACAAAAAACGCAATGTATCTTCATAGGTAGTCGGCAAAATTTAGCTAAAATTCCCATAGACACAACCATAGATTTCGAAGGCTACCAAATTAAACCAAGCACTTCAGTAAAAAATCTAGGAGTACATTTCGACAGATATATGACGTTTGAATCCCATGTTGATAATATACATAGAAAGGTAATGGGAACATTAATATATCTTAATCATATAAAAAATCAAATCCCTACAGAAACAAGAATCATGGTTGTTCAAACTCTAGCACTAAGCATCATTAATTATTGTTTAAATATTTGGGGCTCTACTAACAAAACCCTAATGCAGAAAGCACAAAGACTGCAAAACTTTGCTGCAAGAGTTGCATTGGGTAATGTTAGAAAGTTCGATCACATCACCCCACACATTATTCAACTTAAATGGTTAAAAATTCAAGCCAAATGCAGTTATGATACATGTGTTTTTATTCATAAAATCATCCATGGGAATTATCCACAATGGATCCTGCCTTTACAAACTGTGGGGAACACATCAGGTGTTCGAACTCGACAAGTAAATTCTCTATATGTCAAGAGATCACACACAGAAATAGGGACACGACAAATGCTAATACGTGGACCCATGGCCTGGAACCTACTACCTCACAATGTTAAAGACATTACCAACCTAAATAAATTCAAAACAAAATTAAAAGAATATTTCCTAAATTGTCAGTTGTGACATCATATTAAACAGATGTATTGTATATATGTATTAAGAATAACCATTGTAATTTATGGAATAAAGTTTTTGAATTTGAATTTGAATTTGAACTCTCTCTCTCCCTCCCTCCCCCCCTCTCTCTCTCTTTCTCTTTCGTTTTCTTTCTCTGTCTGACTCTCTTTCTCCTTTCTCTTTCTCTCTCTCTCTCTCTCTCTCTCTCTCTCTCTCTCTCTCTCTCTCTCTCTCTCTCTCTCTCTCTCTCTCTCTCTCTCTCCCTCTCTCTCTCTCTCTCTCTCTCTCTCTCTCTCTTTCTTTTGATCTCTTCTGATCACTATATATATATATATATATATATATATATATATATATATATATATATATATATATATATATATATATATACATATATATATGTATATATATATATATATATATATATATATATATATATATATATATATATATATATATATATATATATATATATATATATATATAAACACACACACACCTGACGTGTTTTTGACGCTGTTTTTCTATCCATCTACCACTTCATTTGTGTATCCTTTCTCCCTCCTTATCTAACCACATCTCTATCTCTCTCATCCCCTCTCTCTCTTATACTCCATCTCCCTCCACATATGAAGGAAAACAAAAACAAAAACATATCATAATGCGCACAAACCAAGAATCACACCCACACAGAACATTCCCGAACCTTTACCATCCAAGATAACAGACAGATAACAGACGCATTCCGAAAGAAGAAACGACGAGAAACGAAGACAAGAAAACGCCGTCGATGAATCATTTCAGATCAAGGAAGTCGTCAGCATCGCGGGGAATCAGGAACGACTTGAAAGAGCCTCGTTTTTGCAATGGCCTTCCTTGCTCTATGTGCAGACGGGCTGTTTCCTGTTTTTTTTTTTCTCTCTTTCTTCTCTTTCCTTTTGTGTTTTGTCTGTTTCTGTCTTTTGTTTTTGTTTTTTATTTCTTTCTTTCTGTTTTTTTCTCTCTTTCTTTCTGTTTTTTTTTCTTTCTCTTTTTTTCATTCTTTCTTTTCTCCCTTTTTCTTTCTTAGTCTCTCTCTCTCTTTCTTTTTCTTACTCTCTATCTTTTTTGTTCTCTCTCTTTCTATCTCTCTCTCTATCTCTCTTGTTCTCTCTCTCTTTCTCTCTTATTCTCTCTTTTCTCTCTCTCTCTCTCTCTCTCTCTCTCTCTCTCTCTCTCTCTCTCATCAATTTCCATGATAATTTTTTTATCCTCATTTTTATTTATTTTTTTCTGTATCGATTATCTTCTCTTTCTTATTGACCAACTTTTTATGTCCGTGTTGCTCCTCCATTGATTGTGGATCTTGCTTTACAATTCCTCTTGCAGTTCAAAGTCAAAGTCAGATAAAATTTGTCTTTGGTTGGTGTGGCAGACACGAACCATGAGTTTGGTTGTTCGTTGTTTCTCATCTCTTTTTACAATCATTGTCACTCAGTGTCACTCTCATTATCCGTGTCACCTTCACTCTCTCTCGTGTCCTGTCTCTTCCTTTTCCCTTCCTTACCTTTTCCTCATACTATCTCTCATTCTCCTCTCTCCCTTTCTCTCTCCTCTGTTTTTTTCTATCCTCTTTCTCTCTTTCTCTTTCTCTTTCTCTTTCTCTCTCACATACATAGTCTCTCTCTCTCTCTCTCTCTCTTTCTCTCTCTCTTTACCCCAACGGTTCAAGAAGCAACGGCACAGGAAGAAGATGAAAAAACGACCCCGCCACTGCAGAAAGTCCCTGAGATACCGTAGCAGTCACATCAGAGAGAGAGAGAGAGAGAGAGAGAGAGAGAGAGAGAGAGAGAGAGAGAGAGAGAGAGAGAGAGAGAGAGAGAGAAGAGAGAGAGAGTGAGAGAGAGAGAGAGAGTGAGAGACTGAGAGTGAGAGAGAGAGAGAGAGAGAGAGCGAGCGCAAAGTGTATACCTCAAGTTACATACCGTATTCAAGAAAATCATGAATTACAGCGATTCCATGACATTTGCATGACATTTCCATGATCCTAGAACCTCTAAATAATACACACATCTATCCAAACACAGACTATATCATGTACAGACGACGAACGGCCAAAGAAACGATGTTGTAACTCGGTAAGGCGGTAAGGCGATGACGTCATCAGGAGCTGAGAGGCAAGGTAAACGAGCACATTCTCGCTCGCCGCTCTCGGACCGTCGGAAATTGCGGGCAGGGTAAGGTAGGGGAGGGTCTGCATGTAGGTGGGTTCGTCTGTGTGTGTGTGTGTGTGTGTGGTGGGGGACGGGGAAGGGGGAAGGGGAAGGGGAATGGGGGAAGGGTGCGTATGTGTGTTTGTGTGTGTCTATG
>BOPN01006218.1:43620-51120 GCA_017312705.2 Penaeus japonicus
ACACACACACACACATATATATATATATATATATATATATATATATACATATATATATATATATATATATATATATATATATATATTCTCTCTCTATCGCTCTAATTCTTTCTTTCATCATTTTCACTTTTCTCTGTTATCATTCTTATCAGCTATTCAAGTAAACGCTTATAGATAGATACCCAGTGACATACGAAATATCAGTCATATACAAATTCTAACACACATACAGTATCATCTTCAAGAAAAGCCTTAACCTAGCAACTTGACATAATACCTATGCCAAAACTTTGAACTTACCAAATTCTATGCTTTAACTTTCTCATGATTATACTTCCTGCTTCATAACCGCCATAAAAAGCATAAGAAAATCCAGAATTCTTCAACACACCATATTCAATCTCAATAAAAATATTCAACTACATGACAACAGTCTATCTGCAATCAACAAATAAGCTATTTGGAAGATTCTGCAACTATAGCAAAACTGCAATTGAAATATCAGTCTTTCTGTTTATCGTATTCAATGACAAAGAAACAGAGAGAATGACAAAACGGATTGTTAATTTATGGTGTCGTTTGAGGATTTGTGGTTTGTAATGATTCTTAAATTCTTTTATGAAAGATTCTTATGAAGTCTAATTCTTGACAGTGGTTTTCTTTGTCGTGAGATGAAACTTTTAGACTCATTATGAAAAATTCTAGCTAAGTAAGATGAGTATATGTCGATGTTTGTCGTGATTAAAAAGTCTTAAAAAAGGTAAAACTGAATGGATCCTGTTTTTTTGTACACTTTCCTCCAACTACGCCACTACGATCAACTATCATAAAAACGTAATCATACAAATTAAATCAATCTACCATTAACTACCACCAAATACCTTTTTCCCCAAACCCTCTCTCTACCGATCTTAAAAAAACAAAAACAAAAACAAAACCAAACCATCAAGAAATCCACACTTATCGTAGTTTCCCCAACAACCTAAAACTTACCAGTATTAGTGACGCGACCATCACGCACCGTCTCGAAGTCCAGCGTCCAGCCTTGGCTTTTTTTGTCGAATGGCTTGATGGCATTAACTGGGCTGCTGAGCAATAGCATGGCCGCTTGTGATGGTCAAGGCACGCTGGGAATCTTTTTACTCGAATTTGAGGAACTTCAGGAGCTTGTGGAAATGTTTCTCGATCAGGAGAGACATGGGAAGGATTTATATGTTTCTCTTATATGTACTTATGATTACATACATATATACATACACGCACTTATGGATATATGTGTATGTATAGGTATAGATGTATATACACATAGGGGCGCACACACATATATAGATATAGGCAGATAGATTTGAAGATAGATATAGATATAAATATAGAGATAAATATAGATATAGAGATAAATATAGATATTTAGATAGATAAGTAGTTAATTACATAGATAGATAGATAAATAGACAGACAGATAGATAGACAGGATGATAGACACCGACAGATGAATAGATATATAAAAAACACAAAGAGAAGTAATATTACAATCATCTTCTCAAAATAATCCAAAATATTTTATAAGTCTATGTGAAGGACTTCCTTTTAGTTCCGTTTTCACAAAAATCCTGTTACCAAGTAGACCATAATGATGATTTCAAAATAAAATAGAGATAAATGATATCTGCAATAACCAATATAAACATACATGAACATAAATCTTAATTCTAAAAAAAGAAAAGAAAAAAGAAGAAAGAACGTCTTCCCGAAACAATCCTAAAAGCAATAAATAAAAAAATAAAAAAATCCCAGAAAGCCATTTAAGTAGCAACAGGAAATCATTATAAACTCATAATCCCCTTTATGCCCTGTTCCTGCAAGCAATAACGGCGTGAAGTAAGTGCAAGAACATGACATTTATGTATATGTCGACGGGTTATTCGGGAGATCTCTAAGGGGCGTCCTGATGGCTGACACTTCCGTGGCATCAGGCAAAGGCTTCTGGGGCTTGTAGTGGGATGGAAGGGAAGAGAGGGAGGGACAGGGGTGAGGGATGGGAGGGGGAGGGACAGGGTGAGGGATGGGAGGGGGATGGAGGGAAGAGAGGGAGGGACAGGGGTGAGGGATGGGAGGGGGATGGGAGGGGATTGGAGGGGAGTGATGGGAGGGGGAGGGGATGGGAGGTAAGGGAAGGAGGGAAAGAGGGAGGGAGGGGATGGAGGATAAGAAGTGAGGGAGGTGAGGGAGGGAAATAGGGGGGGGGGGAGGTGTAAGAGGGAAAGGAGGTTAGGGGAGGGAAAGAGGTGAAGGAGAGAGAAGAGGGATACGATGGGAGGGGAGGGAGGGAAGGTTAGGGGAGGGAGGGAAGGGAAGGAAGGAAAGAAAGAGGGAGGGGATGGGGGGTAAGAGGTGAGGGAGGTAAGGGAGGGAAGGAGGTGAGGGAGGCAAGGGAGAGAAGGAGAGAAAGAGGGAGGAGAGGGGAGAGAGAGAAGGAGGGAAGGAGGGAGGGAGAGAAGCAAAGGGAAGGAAGGAAAGAGGGAGGGAGGGGATGGGAGGGGAGGGATGGAGGGAGGGGAGATTAAATTCTGAAACATACATTAATAGTGAAACATGCCTTACGGTCAGCCTACCAATTGATATACATAAGGTATAGTAGAACATGTATATCTTGCAATTCTATTTATGACAGGCAATGACAAGCTCTTGTGTTTACGTAATATATATGATAAAATGCCGCCCTCTATGAAGGATGTTGCAATAATCTACGATGTTTCTTGTTCTTTCCTTTCACGAAACTCTTCAATCAGATGACATATCATTAGATATTATGTAATATAAGGGTGTGTGAATAGGAAGAGAGAGAGAGAGAGAGAGAGAGAGAGAGAGAGAGAGAGAGAGAGAGAGAGAGAGAGAGAGAGAGAGAGAGAGAGACAGACATACAGACAGAGAAGAAAAGAAAAAAGAGAGAAAGAAAAAAAAAGAGAGATAAAGAGATAAAGAGAGTGGGTGAGAGAAATAAAGAAAGAGTGAAATAAAGAGAAACAAAGAGAGAGAGAAAGAGACAGAGATACAGAAACATAGAGAGATAAAGTCTTCTTCAAAGCGCACAGGTCTGGGAAATCCCCTACATAGACAGTGCTTTTTGCTTCCTGTAAAAATAATGATTAAAAAAGAAAAAAGAAGAAGAAAAAAATGAAAAAAGAAAAGAAAAATGGAGACATTAAAGCGAAAGTGTCAGCGTAGAACAAGAGGGTGAATGACGGAATTGAAAATAAATGATAAAAGGTATGCCATATGGTGAATGTGGCGTTAACAGTGGCACTATGCAACTGCTGGTGATAGTGTAATGATAGCAATGATGATGACAGTGTTGATGATAGTGATAAGGGATATAAGATTGATGATAATAGTAATGATAAGAATAAAAACAATATTGCTAAGTATGATACTGATAACAATGATAATAACTGTGATAATGATAATAATGATGATAATAGTAATGATATCAAAATTTCCAATAATAGGAATAATAATGATAATGATGATGTAAGTAATAATGATAATAATGATAGTAATAGAGACAATAATAATGAAGATAATAATGATAATAATAATAATAATGATAATAATAGTACTGATAATAGTAATAATGATAATAATAGTACTGGTGATAGTAATAATGATAATAGTAATAATGATAATAGTAATAATGATAATAATGATAACAACACCACAAAAAATAAAACTGATAATGATGATAATGATAACAAATAACAATAACAACAATAACAAGGACAATTTGATAATGATGTGATGACAATAATAACAATGCATATAATGATTATGCTAATGATTGTAACAATACAGATAATAGCAATAATGATAATGGGGGCAATGTGATATAAATGGCAATCAGACCCTTTAATTCCACAAGCAGAACTTTTTTCTTCAATAAAAAAAAAAAATTCTAACCCTTTTTCTAAACCTAATTACATAGATCTCCATATACAACTTTTTCTTCTACGGACCGAAAAGTACTTCCTCCTATATAAATTAGAGTGAAGAAAGAAGAAGAAGAAGAAGAAGAAGAAAAAAAATACATATTCCTTACGCTCCCTTAACCCTTATCATTGGTCACCTCAAGGGGCGGGGCTTCCTGAGTGTATAAAGGAAGGGGTCGGGAGATAAACACGTTAGTGCGCCGGCGCCGTTTCTCGAGTGCCGACATGAAGTGGGTAAGTGTTACGTCGCCTTTGATATATATATATATATTTTTTTTTTGTCCGGTGAATTGTGGTTGTGTGGGGGGGTGTCTGGTGGGTTGGTATTGTGATTCTTATTGCGTTTGTTTTGTGTTTGTTGGATTTTAGTCGTAATAGTGATGAATGGTGTTGATATTGGTGCGATCAATGTTGGGGAAACTTTAGTGCTGTTACGGTTTTAGAGGAAAAAATAAGTCGAAAAAACTTCCGCATTGCGATGTTCACTTGAGTCGTGTTGTGTGACTCGGAGGCTTTTAACCTTGACTGGTTTTTGACTTGAGGCGCCGTGTTCTTTTTTTTTTTTTTTTTTTTTTTTTTTTTTTTTTGTTCCTTTTACATGGGCGCGGTTGCTGATTGCAAGCAGAAAGGGTAGCAAACGGTAAGCTGAATATTCACTATTTCTTTAATTAAGGTAGAGATAATTGGTTGTGTTTTTTTTGCTAATTGGGACTAGATTGTTTGAGTATGAGATAAATGCAGGTACATATACATATATGCATTGATACATATAAACACAACACATGCACACACACACACACACACTCACACACACACACACGCCCACACACACACACACACACACACACACACACACACACACACACACACACACACACACACACACACACACACACACACACACACACACACACACACACACACACACACATACAAACACACACACACACATACACACACACACACACACACACACACTCACACACATACAAACACACACACACACACACACATACAAACACACACACATACACAAACACACACAATCAAACAAACAAACACAAACACTCAACTTGCCCCCCATTCCACCTTCCCAAACGAATTATAAAAACAACAACTAACACCTTTTTCCCCCACAGGTAATATTGGTGGCAGCTCTGGTGGGCGTGGCTTGGGGGAGAACCATCTTCGACTACGAGCGAGATGGCTTGGACAACGAGCAGAAAGGCCAGCCGGGGAGGTCCGTCACGGGCGAGTACGAGTAAGTTCCAGAAGGTTCTTAAGACGCTCGAGAAAATGAATGAAAGAACGGATGGAGCGAGGAGAGGGAGGGAGAGAGAGAGAGGAAGGGAGGGAGGGAGAGAGGAAGGGAGAGAGGGAGAGAGGGAGAGAGGGAGAGAGGGAGAGAGAGAGAGAGAGAGAGTGAGAGAGAGAGAGAGAGCAAGAAAGACAGACAGATAGATAGACAGATAGATAAATAGATAGACAGACAGATAGAGAGAGAGAATGAAAGAAGAGAGAGAGAGAGAGGGGAGCACACGATCTGACCATCTTGTCTCCCGGCAGGTGGAGAGCCCCAGATGGTAAGGTGGTGGAGATCTCATACGTCGCCGACCACCTGGGCTTTCGCCTCGTAGATGACCCCGAGACCGCCGCCGCAACCCAGTCATCAGGTGCCGCACGAACGCAGGTCCTGGGAGAGGAGGGGGAAGAAGCAGAGGAGGAGGACGGAGGAGGAGGCCGCGAAGTGAGGACTGAAGAAGAAACGGAGGAAGAGGAAGGCGAGGAAGAGTCGGAAGGAAGATCAGAAGGGACGCAGGAAGAGGAGGAGGAGGAAGAGGAAGAAGGGGAGAGCGAATCGTCCGGGAACGAAAGGTCCGAGGAACCCGAGAAGGAAGGAGCAGAAGGCGAGGAGAAATCTGCAGAACCCGAGGCCGAGGAAGCCGAGGGCGAGGAAGAGGCCGCAGAGCCAGAGGCCAAGGGAGCCGAAGCCGAGGGAAAGTCTGCGGAGACTGAGAAGGGGAAGTCAGACGCGGAAGCAGAGGAAGATGCCGAAGGAGAAGGGGCGTCCAAAAAGGCGTCAGAGGAAAATGCTGAAGTCGAGAAGGCCCAAGAAGTCGAGGCAGCAAGCTCCTCTGTGGGTGAAGTGGCCGCGGCAGAGGACGAAGCAAGCGAGGCTGCAGCAGAGTCCACAGCCAAGCAGCTGAGCCCCGAGACGCCAGCTCTCGTGCCTGTAAAGGTCGAGTCAACCTTCGCTCCCGTTTCTCCCGTGACTGAAGCGCCAGTAATTGCCACGGCGGCAATGTTGCCAGCGGCGGCGCCGTTAGTCGCTCCAGTGACGGTCGAGACTCCTGCTGCGCCTGTGCCTAGTCCGGAAGTTTACTCTGCCGATAGTGCGTCTGGAGGTCTGGGATCACAGGACCTTGTCCTTGTCGTAATTCCTCCCGTGGAACAAGAGATCTCACTGCCTAATGCGGAAGTGGTCGAGGCTTTCCAGCAGCCAATGCCTACTGCAGAGATTTCTCAGCCTACGTTTACTGATTCCGATGTAGTTATCGCGGAACAAGCACCTGCGGAACCAATACTGCTACTGCCAACCTCTCCCCTAGCTCTTATCGCATCCCCCGAAGGTGCCAATGTGGTTCTTGAAACCCCTGTCTTCGAAAAGGTCGAGGTGTCGGGACCCGTCGGAGTGCCCGAAATAGACGCAGATATTGCCGTGCTCGCCAAGTCGTCAGACCCCTTCCAAGCAGCACCCCAAGTTATCGCCACAGGTCTGTCTGGAGGTTTTGAACCAGTTGGAGACGTGCCGGCACCAGTGTCGACGATACCGACCTTAGAAACCGAATATGTGCAACTAGAGAACATTCCGAAGATGATTCGCTTTGATGAGTTTGTAGAGGTGAGTCCTGAACCAGCATCCGCCCCTGAACTCCCTTCCCCCCTCCCTCTGATTCAGGTCGAAGGGGTAGATCCTTCCTTTGTTTCCGTTGAAATCTCCCCTGCTCCTCTCCCCCAGCCAGACACGAATCCCTCTTCCCTGTTCAGCGGCGACATCGAAGTCAGTCCCGAGCCGCAGGTCATCATCTCTCCTATTGTGCCTCCTCCGTTCCCTTCGTCTCTGGCAGCAGCCTCGGACGCCTCCTTCTCTGTCGGGGATTTCGCGCTTCCTTCCCACCGGTTCGAGGCTCCGAAGTCCGGTCGGTCGATGGACAGCGTTCCGGTCGTCGTCGGGAATTCGAATTACGACACAACCAACGCCCTCTTCTTCGTTCCAGAATCGCTACAGGAAGAAATTAAAAGTCATCCCTCGGAGGTCATCGAAGTTGCCGTTCCTGAGGACAGCATCATGACTGTTGCAAAGTCCCTCATTCAGCCTCCACCCATGCCTGTTGAGCCTATTGCATACAGAGACACGGAAGTAGTGGAGACACTTGAACCTGACTTTGTTCTAGCACCAACTCCAAGTCAGACTCAAGATTTCGCCTTATTTGTAAATTCTATTCCGGTATCGCTT
>BOPN01006218.1:58620-63620 GCA_017312705.2 Penaeus japonicus
GCAGAAACATGTGGGATTTTTTTAAAGAAAGAAAGAAAAAAAAGAAGAAAAAAAGCAACAACACTCCTCCCATTCAGTACCTCTTTAAGTCAATTGCATTATGTTCCTCTGTCTTACAAACACTGAAAAAAACATATCATGAAAGAAAAATATATATTTTTTTTTCACTTCTCTCCCGCCCTTTGAAAATACTGCTCATGGGCTTGAAAAAAATGGCTATCTATCCCCAAATGATATTGATTTCAATAATACGGTTGATTCATAGACCAAAGTGACCTTCAAATGCCTCAAACCTTCAACGGGTGATTGGTTGATATGACCAAGGTGGGTTGGCTTGTTTTAGCTGCTTGGGATGAGGTTATCTATGTTGCTATGGCCATTTGACCATATTAGGAATTGTAGGACTATCAACGTGTTTGTGTCTTGAGTCATTTTCCGTTCGTTGTCATATTGTCTCAAGGAAATACTGAATATATGTTTTTTTCTCGGTTTGTTGTGAATTTGTATATAAGTAACTCGTAAAAGTACTTTTATATCTTATTGGATTCATAGAACATATGCGATTATGTCTTTAATGAAATGCCCCTTTTCCATTTTACATATGCAATTATATTTGAATAGAATTACTCCTTTTCCTTTTTTTTTACATATACGATTATATTTAGAACGACAAGCTCCCTTTCTGCTACAGCCATTCCCGTTGCTTCACAATCACCTTTTTTTCCATATCAAGATCAGGTCCCAACACATTGAGATCCAGTTTTAAGAGTGTTTTTACGCACACACGACGACCTGCCATTCCGAAAGAATTTCCTGCGACCATGTTAGAGTTATCTACATGTCTTTTTGTGATTCCTTTGACGAATTTATATCCTATTTGGTTGGGAAATGTTTCTTTCCTTCGCTTACGATCCTCTTTCTCCGTGTCTACTTATCTTCATCCTCTTGAGCTAACCTTGTCTTCCAGTTACGCAACACAAGCTACATAAACAAAACATATTATGGAAAATTCTTCACAGCATTATCTCGACTTCCTGCTTGCTCACGATGACCCAAGAAACAAAGAGAACAGAAGCTCCCGTTGGCGTAGAGGAAAGGGAGAGGAAGAGCAAAAAAAAAAGGTCCTTACCACAGCAATGGCGGCGAGACGCTGGACAGCCTTGGTCCTAACTTAAACTCGGGTGTTTTTCTTGCTTACGAGGAAGTTGCGTTGCTTGTTGCTAAGCTCAGGTGCAAGATGAAGGGGGAAATGATATGGTGGTTTAACTTATTGTGATTCAAACAGACACGTGTGATTTATGGCTTCGAAATTCTGTTTGTCTGTTTTCGTATCGTTTATGATATAGATATAAAACACCTGATTGTTACTGATTTCCTAAGTCTTCCACAGGGGTCTCAAGAACACCTTTCATACTACCGGCTCTTATCCCGACCTCATATCTCTGTAATAATGCCTAGCCAAACCTGGTGACAAGAATTCCACTCAAAAAAAAGAGAAAAAAAAGAAAGGTTTTCGAAAAGCAACCTACATCCAAGTCACGTGATCAAGTCTACAATCATCCTACGTGTAGTTTTTATTCCCTCAGCTTCTTTTATCATATATTCACTTCTTAATATCTATTTAGAATTTTTATCTTTAGTCATCTATTTATCGTAAACTGATCATTCCCCCCAAAAGCAAACCAAATAACACCATAATCCGCAAGAAAAAAATCAAAACAAACACAACCACCATTATTCTACCTCAACAAACCGACACACCACAACTCGCCCCAACTATCCTAAACACCCAGAACAAACGAAACAATCACAAAAAGACAATCCCAACAAGAAAAAACCCAAAAAATCACTTAAAAGCCCACCGCTTCACATATAACACACCGTTTCGAGTCCCGGTTCGTCTCGCTATCTCGTTATCTCCCAAAATGGCGGGAAAATTCACTCGTGAGTCATTAGCCTTGTCGTGGGCGTGCTGTCCATGCATGCATTTCCTGTTTGCATGACTCTTTGCCCGGTCTTTGGTGTGAGTGGTGATGACTTTGGTGATGGAGGCTGATGAGGTGATGATTATGGGGATGGTAGTTGATGGAGTGATGACTATGGTAATGGTGGTTGATATGGTGATGACTATCGCAATGGTAGTTCATATGGTGATGACTATGCTAATGATGGCTGATGTAGTGAGCAATACTAATCCTGTTATTACATTAGAAATTATATTGAAAATATAATGTTTATTGCTAATAAAGCATATACTTAAACGAGCAATGATAATGATAATATTGAAATCAATAATGGTAATGCTAATGGCAATAATGCTTATTTTCATAATAGTGATAATAACAATAGTGCTGAAAATGATAATATTACTGATAAAGGTGACGATGACAATGATAATAAGAATAATTATAATTAGGATGATAATAATGATATGATAAGAGTAATTGCAATTATGACAATATTAATAATGATAATTATAAGAATGAAGATAATAATTGTTATAATAATGATGATAATGATTGTTATAATAATGATAATGCTGATAAAAGATAATTATAATCATGATGAAACTACTACCAGTAATCATAATAATGATGAAAACTTGAAAACTTAACTAAAAACAATAACATTAATGGTAATGATATTAAAGTTATGATAATAATGATTTTGATAACTAATAAAAAATGTTAATGCTAATGCTAATGATGATGATGATAATGATAATGGTGATGATAAAGTCAGTAATAATAGTAGCAATAATGATACAAATTCAAATAATAATGATAATTACAATAACAAGAATGATAACAGCGATAATGACAATAATGACGATAACAATACCAACAATTATATAAATAGTGAAAATAGTGAAAATAATTCTACTACCATCACCACCACTACAACATCACCTACTACCACTACTACTATGGCTACTACTATTACTATAGCCACTACGACTAAGGCTACGACAACTACTGCAATTAAGACTAGACCTACTCTCACTATTATGAATATTGCTATTACTATCACGACTTGTAGTAGTAGTATTTATGATAGTAATTGTGATAATAGTAATAATGACATTGGTGATAGGTGGAATAACAAAAAAAAGAAAAGAATAGTAATGATAACAAAAAGGATGATGATTGTAATGATGATAATAATAATAACGATGATGATAATAATAGTTGTAATGATGATAATAGTAATAAAGATAATGATAGGAATAAAAAAATAGTAATGATCATAAAAAATGATGATGTTTGTAATGATGATAATAATAATAACGATGATGATAATAATAGTTGTAATAATGATAATAGTAATATTGATGATAATGCTGATAATAATAGCAATAATGATAATGATAATGATAACAATTAATGTCATGTTTGTTTTGATAGCTATAATAATGATAAATGACAATAATAGTAATAATAATGATGATAATAGTCATGATCATAACGAAAATAATGCAAAAGATAAAACAAAAATAATACCATTACCATGATAGAAATAAATGTATAGTATTATTACTACTACCATTACGAGTTATTATAAGAACTATAGAAATGATGACTAAGGGTGATGAATAGCAACACTGAAGCAACAATAGTAAAAACAATAATAGTGATAATTACTTATATATATATAGTGATAATTATATATATATCAATAGATTACAATTAGACTTAGTAATTAGTATAGGTTTGTAGATATTATTGAGTTATACAATGTTATGGATTCGGAAATTTAAAAGGAGAATATTTCTTTTAAAAAATACATTTAAAACTATAATTGTTACTTCTTGTCAAGTTGACCAGATCAAAGATTCATAATTTTTTATGATGGTGTTAATAGGGAGAAAATGATGATAGGAATGGTAGGATGAAAGTGATGTCAGTTATGTATTTATTGTTGATGATGCTTATACTTGATGTAGCATTGATAGTGATAGTGTTGTAGTCAGTAATGGTAATGCTAATGATGATAATGATTATTTTCATAATGATGATGATGATGATAACAATAGTGATGATGATGATAATAATGAATAATGATAATCATACAAGAACAGAAATAAATATCTAGGATAAATTTTGGAGTAAAGAATAAGATGATAATTGTCTTTTCTCAGCAACTTATAACTCGCCAATAAAAATATATATTTGACATAATATATATTTATATATGTATATATATATATATATATATTGTAATAGAAGGAAATCTTTTGTTAAAGTAAAATTTAAACAACTAAAATAACCAAAGCACCCTCACAAGATACTATTTTGCTTTATTTCCAAAGATGGAAAATGTATTCAAAGGTATTTATTCATGATAACTCGATTCAAAGGATTTTCTTGTTAATGTGGAAAGCGCGTAGGAGTCTTACCCTCCCCCTCCCCTCCCCCCCCCCCCCCCCCTCGCTCCTCCCACCCCGGAATTCTATGTAAGTATTATGCAATTGATCTTTTAGCAAAGAGGATGGACAATGGACATGTCCTTCCAGAGGGAATCCTTTGGCCTCGCTACCGCTTTGTGGATGAAACCACATTGTGATCTTTGAGAGCTCACAGATATTGCAAAATCACTCTCTTTCATGTGTTTACACACACATGTATATGCATACATACAAAATACATGGACATACACACACACACATGTATATGCATACATACATACATAATACATGGACACACACACACACATGTGTGTGTGTGTATAATGTATGTAATATATATATATATATATATATATATATATATATATATATATATATATATATATATACATATATATTTATATATATATAATATATATATACATATATATCTATATATATTTATATATACATAGTATATATGTATATATATATGTATATATATATATGATATATATATATGATATATATATACATATGTATATATATATATATATATATATATATATATATATATATATATATATATATATATTGATGTTGATATTGTATTCTT
>BOPN01006220.1:30000-62500 GCA_017312705.2 Penaeus japonicus
TCCGACTTTGCCGTTTATCAGATCTGAGCATCTTAAAATTCTATTCATACGTGTTTACAGATAAAAGCCTTTTTATTCGGAAACCTTTCAACACATCTTCACGAAATAGAAAGGAGTCTGCATTATACGAAGGAATTGGCTAGAGTGATAAAATTCGGTTGTAGTAAGTTCGATTCGGTTGTATAATATATTTTAGGATTTTTTCCCACCTTTTTTTTTTTCGTTAACTTTCTTTGAATTGTTATTGTTATCAATTATTTTTTGAATTGTGGTTGTTAATATCTTATGTTAGTTGTCTATTTTGACTTTTTTTTTCGAACGCCTAAATATATTGTAACACAAACACACTTATTATAATTTTTCTTTTTATATATCTATTTCTATATCTATTCATATATCTGTCTATCTATCTATTTAGCAATCAGTCAATCTATCCATCTATCTATCTATCTGTCTATATATTTGTGTGCGTATGTGTATGTATATAACAATGATAATAATGATAATAACAATAATGATGATAGCAAAGTTAATGATGACAAAAATAATGATAATGCAGGTAATACTGATAATAATGATCATAATCATAATGATTATGATGGTAATGATAATGGTGACAAAAAAGATGATGCTGATAATGATCGCGATAATGATTATGATAATGATAATAATAATAAAGATGGTAATGATAACGATGATAATAATAATGATAACAAGGATAAAAAAAAAAAATATGAAAATGATATAACAATAACAAAAATAGTAACAATAAGAATGATATTCATAATAATGATCTCAACAACAATAATGATAATGATCATAATGACAGTGATAGTAATGATGATGATGGTAAGGATAATAACAACAATGCGAGCAATATATAATGATTATTATAATGATATTAATGAAAATGCTGATAATGACAATGATAATAATTATGAAAAGGATAATGAGGATAATGAAAATAACAATAATAATGATACTAATAAGAATGATAAAGATAATAATAGTAACAATGATGATAATGATAATGATAATTATAATGACAATTATAACAATAATATTAATAATAACAGTAATATTAATAACATCAACAATAATAATAATAATGATAATAACAAATATAGTGATAATAACGACAATTATAATGATACCTATTATAACGATGATAAAAATTATGATAATAACAATTATGATAAATCATGATGATTAATTATAATAATGCTCACAACAAGAACAGCATAAAAAAACAACAATAAGTTTGATGTTAATGCTAATGATATTAATGATGATGATAATGATGATATAATAACGATGATTATTATCATAATAATAATAGTGATAATTAGGAATGATAACAATGTTGATAATGATAATGATGATGACAATGACAATGATAATAATAATTATAAAGATAATAATAATGATTATAATGATAATGATGATAATAATAATAATAATTATAATGATAATGCTAATAATGATGATGATTATGATGATAATGAGGATTGCGATGATGATGATGGTGATTACAATGCTTCTGTTACTGTTTATAACGATAATGATAATAATGATGATAACAATAACATTAATTACATTATATTAACAATAATGAAAATGGAAATAATGATGATGACAGTTATGATGATGATGATGTTAGAAATGATAATGATGATAATGATTATGATAACACTGATAATGGTGTTGATAATAATGATGATAACAATGGTAATGATAGTAAAATTAGACTACAATAATGATGGTCATAATAACAATGACAATGATACGAATAATGATATGATGATGCTGCTGCTGATAACAATGATAAAACTAGCAATAACATGAACAACAATACCAAGAATGATGATGATAATAGTAATGAAACTTTGATAATGATTATTATAAAAGTAATGATGATAATGATAATGATAAAAATTTTGATAATGGTAATAATAAAAAAGATACTGATGATGGTAGTGATAATGAAAATAATAGTTATTATCATTATCATAATCATTATAGTGGTAATGATGATAATAAGGACGATAGTAACAAACACAGTGATGATAATAATGGTAATGATAATGATAATAAAAAGAATGATAATGATAATGATGATATTGGTAATGATAATGATAATTACAATAATAACAATAATAATGATAAAAATGATAGTGAAAGCCAGAATTACATAAGAATGATGATGATGATAATAATAATGATAATGGTAATAATGTTGATAATGATAAGAAAAATGATGACAGGATTATGCATATCAATTATCACAATGGTAATAATGTTAATTGTAATAAATAATGACAAATAAAGGTGATGATATTTTAGATGATGATCGTGATGACGATGAAAATTATGAAAATAACAATGATAGTAATGATAATGGAATAATTGTAACAACAAAAAATAATGATTATAGTGACGATATTAATGATAATAATGACAATATCAAAACAGCAATAAAAGGCCAACGCTACCCCCCCACCACCACCACCACCTCCCAAGAAAAATCATAATTCAAAAAGAAGAAGAAGTTTCCAAAGAAGTTATTCTTATTACAAAACGCGTAAAGAGATAAAGGGAAGGGAGGGAGGACAGATTGAGAGAGAGAGAGAGAGAGAGAGAGAGAGAGTGAGAGAGAGAGAGATAAAGAGATAGATAGATAGATAGATAGACAGAGAGATAGATAGATCGATAGATAGATAGTTAGATAGATAGATAGACAGATAGATAGATAGATATAGATAGATATAGAGAGCGGGCGAGCGAGAAAGAGAGAGAGAGACAAACAGATAGACAAAGACAGTTAGTGACAAACAAACAGCCAAACAGAGAGACAAAGAAAAAAAAAAAAAAAAAAAAAACAGACACCACAAAAAAGCCCTCCACCAGCCACCATCTCCTCCATGTCCTCGCAACCCAACAAGCCAAGCCAAGCCAAGCCAAGCCAAGCCAAGCCAAGCCAGCTCGTCTACAGGAACCTCAGCGCCCGCCCCCCACCCCCTCCTCTCCCCCTCCACCCCCCACACCCCCACAGCCCCTCCCCCGCCACCCCTCCAGGCGTCACCCCTCCAACCGCCTTTCCGTCAGAAGACCGGCACTCCCTCCCTCGCTCTTGTGTAGCTACGCTTATTGAATGTCTAAAAAAGAAAAAAAAAAATCGATATTTTCCCATGGGAGTTCTTTCATTTTCCACTCGAGCGGGACTCTTTGTCGTTCACGTGAGAGTACCCAACCATTTTATAACTTGCGAATATTGGGAAGTTTTGTTAGTTAATCTGCACCCTTTTCTCTTACGTGTTCTCTTGCTACGGGGGGGGGGGGGGGGGGGGGGGGCACTCTTTCGTTTCATATATATATATATATATATATTTTTTTTTTTTTTTGTGGGGGTATCTATTTTCGGGGGGGCACTCTTTCGTTTCATATATATATATATATATATATTTTTTTTTTTTGGGGGGGAGGGTTATCTTTTTTCTTTTTTCTAGGTTTGTAGAGATATGTGGTGAAAAATAAAAGATAAGGGGGTTCGCGAATTATGAAAGAAATTGGTTTTGCAGAGAACTAAGTCAGTTTACAGATGTGGAGAAAAATATGGGGTTATAATCAATAAACTTATATTTAAGTAAAAAAAACGTAATGCTCACCATATAAATGAAATAATTTGACATTTCTGCAACGTTTCATAAATTAAAAAAAAGAAAAAGAAAAAAATATATATGACACAGCCTTCAAGATTTTAACACACATGGGGCCCAAAATATTAGTTAGGTATTTTATTAAAGATAAATATGAAAATAACGCAAGATTTATCCTCGTTGTCATACACGATAAAAGTAATAAAGGTAATTGTATTGATAATGATGATAATGGCAGTTATCGTGATCTATCATTATCACTTGTCAATTAAAACATTCACTTATTCTTCTCTGTCATATTATTATCTATTTATGTATTTTTTATTACAGTAGCATTGTTATTATATTTTTTGTTGGTATCATCATTAATATCATTAGTATTATAATCATTATCATTAATATCATTATTATTATTATTATTATCATTATTATTATCATTATCATCATTATTATCATTATCATCATCACCATTATCATTTTCATCCTTATTATCATTATTGTTGTTATTCCTATCATCATTATCACCATCAATGTTATTATCATCATTGTTATTGTTATCATTATCATTACTATCATTATCAGCATCATCATTATCCTTTTCATCATTATTGTTGTTATTCCTACCATCATTATCACCATCAATGTTATTATCATCATTGTTATTATCATTGTTATGGTTATCATTATCATTACTATCATTATCATCGTCATCATGATCTTTATTATTGTTACTATCATTAGCATCACTATCATCATTATCATTGTTGTTATTACTATCATTGTCATTATAATCATCATCATGGCTATTATCATTATCGTTGATATCATTGATCTTATTGTTGTAATCATCATTTTCATTATAATTTTATCATCCTCATATCATCACTATTATCATTATACCATAATAATTATGATTATAAATGAGATGATATTAAGATTATTATAATCATTATCACTACTGTTATTATCATTATTATCATTGTTAGCATTATCATAATCATTGTCATCTTCATCCTCATGATTATCATCACTATCATTGCTATTATCAACTATCATTATCATTATCATTATTGTTATTCGATTGCCATTCTTATTCTTATCAACATTATCATTGCAATCATTATAACAGTCATGATGATGATGATAATGATGATAATAGCAGTAACAAAAATTATGATGATATCATTGATAATAATGATACAGGTCATAATAATCATTATTACAATCATTACCATTGTTTTCAGTATAACTATTATTATTTATGTTAATGCTATCATTATTATCATTATGATTATCATTGTCAATATCCTTTCTATCTTCATTGTCATCATCATGGCTATCATTATCCTCATTATCAATATCTTTGCTAGAATACTAGAATAACAAATATTGCCTTCAATTTTTGCTTTTGTGACCAGGATAAGGATATTTCTAAAAATTTCCCAGTCACACTGTAGCAGAAGCAAAGCAAAGGAAAGGGTGAAGGAAAGGGTTAAGAATCATGAAAATTCCTGGTGACACTTTAACCGGTTTCGGACATGCACACTTTTTAAGCTGACAAATTCCACTGCTTGAAACCCCGACGTCAAAAGCTCAGGATTAGACTTGGTGACAGCATGGTCTCTAAATCAAGTCGTTGAGATCTTTTTGGTTGCTGGCGGTAGAGGTAGGTTTGTCTTCTCATCCATCCATCCATTCCATCATCCATCCATCATCCATCCATCCATCCATCCATCATCCATCATCCATGGCCCCAGTACCACGTAGCCCTAACCTCCCTGTACCCACTCCTCCAAAGAGAACAGCAAACCAGAAGAGGATGAAGTCGCTGTCGCAAATTGTAGAAGTCGCTGTCGCAAATTGCAGAAGTCACTGATGCAAATTGCAGAGCTGTAATTTGCATCAGTGACTTCATCCTCTTCTGGTTTGCTGTTCTCTTTGGGGGGGGGGAGTGGGTACAGGGAGGTTAGGGCTGTGTGGTACTTGGGTGTTGAATGGATGACGTTTACAAATGCAATATTTGAAGAGAAGGATGATAATTTCCTTTGATTTCTAGGTAGGGGCAATTAGGAATAACACTTCATGACCTAACACAAAATAGATTAAACATTTTGTTGCATGTAGATATTCTTTCTGTATTGGCTATTCGTAACACTTTTTTTTTCACCTCACCTCATCATACATCCAAACTTTCATATTTCATATCATTATTATTATCTTTACAATAATAATAATTATTATCCTTATTATGATTGTTATTATGATCATCATTATGATTTTCATTGTTGCTATCATTATCATCATTATAATTATCAGTATCATCATCATTATCCTTGTGATCATGATTAACATTAATATTATTTATCCTTTCCAATTATTGATGTCACAATTATTATTATTGTTGCTACCATAATCATATTATCATTATTGTTATCACCATCATTATATATCTTTTAACTTTTTTTCATTTCATTATTATCATCATCATTATCATTATTGTTTACGTGTTTTGTTATTGTTGTTATTATTACTGGTACCATTACTATTCTTATATTCATTGTTATCATCATAAGTACTATTATAATTGTCATTATTGTAACTCATGCTTATTATCATCATTATGATGATAATATTAATGATGATAACAACAATGTTGATCATAATGAGGATAATAATGACAATAATGATGATGACGATGATTATGAAACTAATGACAATAATAATAACAATAATAACACTTATTAATACAATTAATATAATCGTTATTGTTATTTTGTTATGATAATACTAACCATAATTGAAAAAAAATATGTATATATATATATATATATATATATATATATATATATATATATATATATATATATATATGTGTATATATATATGAGACTGAATAATTTCCACAACTGTAAAAATGCAATTACCGTGTTTCTGATTACTCCGTCTTCAGAGCTACCTACTAAAACACGCTTGGAAGACCATACACGCTAGCCAAGAGCTGACGAATTAGCTGATACCCGTGACCTGTCATTCCTTAACCGCATAATAAACGCTGCCGTGACACTGGATAATTTGAAGCCACCTGACGTCTTTCATGTTTTCCTCCGCCGCGACGTATGAGGATTCCATCATTTTCCTTTTTGATTTGCTTAATCCTTCATGGATCACTGTGGTTCGCTTCCAGCCCGTTGGGTGTCCCGCTTCATCTACGTGCACCACCATGGCGTTGGATGTCCTGTGGTAAGGATAAGGATAAACCAGATTTGCGGAGCAGATGCTACGCCGGGTTTGTATGCAGTGACGCGAGGCCGCCTGTCTCAGCGTGTGCTGACTCGTGAGTGAATGTGACTCGATCTGAGCTTTGTCCTTACCCAACGCAGTGCCCAGCTACGTCAGTAACCGCCAGGTGACAGTGGAAGCTCACGAGCTTGGGCGGGGCTCGATCTGCCGACCACGGGGATGTGAAGTCGACACGCTACCAATGAGCTAACCAGACGGCTGTCCTGTGGTGATGGACGTCAGTCAGTTCGATGTTCGCTGATTCTGGTGCTGAAATCACGTCCTATTTCACATTATTTCTCACATTTATGGTATGACGCTGCTGTCAAGATTTTTAGTTTGAAGGCTTCCTTTCTCGTACTAAATCGTTTTCGTACCAGAAGTATTGGCGATCTTAATGTTTTTTTTTTTTTTTTTTTCGAAATGCTTACTAACCGCCTCGGAGAAGGGGAGGAGGTTTCGGTGTCTGACCTCGTTATAACGTTGAGGTGGAAGAAAGCCTCAAAGTCCTCATTAGGGGACCCCCATGAACACAAAGTATTTCCAAAGTTACTACGTGAAATAAGGTAGAAGAACCTTAAGACGACTGCAAATCCTCAAAGAGCTGAAGAGGAAACCTATAACGACTCCCGATTTAGTTTTATTTTATTTTTTTTATTTTAGTTTTAGATTTTTAGTGTGTGGAGAAGTAGCGGACAAAATCGTCTTTATTTGTTGGCTTTCTTACAAGCTTGTTGCGATATGTAGTTCTGGAGACGGAGTAATCCCAAACGCTTCAATTACATCTCTTGCGTTGTGGAAATTATTCAGTCACATTTATAGCTCTTTTTTCTACATTTATCATAATGAACTTTGTTCAATAGCCATGAGATTAATGATAAGGATAACAGTGACAATGATGGTAATCATAACAATTATGATGATAATAATGATTATGATGATGATAATGATTATGATAGTAATTTTAATTATAATAGTGAAGATAATAATAATTAATACTATTATCATTATTGCCATTTCAGTTATCATTATGATTATCATTATTACC
The DNA here is from genome assembly GCA_017312705.2 of Penaeus japonicus. Classification (NCBI taxonomy): domain Eukaryota; kingdom Metazoa; phylum Arthropoda; class Malacostraca; order Decapoda; family Penaeidae; genus Penaeus; species Penaeus japonicus. Next base: position 37,984 of record BOPN01006220.1, read on the forward strand.
ATCCTTATCCTTGTTTTATCCTTTCTATGGTTATCAAAACTATTCTATAATTTCATTCTGTCCTAATTACTATCGCCATGAACATCATTATCATCATCATAGTGATCAATATTGTTATCATCATGGTCATCAATATTGTTATTGTCATAGTTATCAATATTGCCATCGTGGTTATCAAAATTGTTATCATAACTGTCATTATTGTTATCACCATAAATTATCAATTATCATTGTTGCCATCATAATTATCAATATTATTATCATTACAAGCAATTTTATTATCAGTATTACCATTATAATTTTTTGAGACGCACATCGGAGTTTGACAGCATTTGTCTCACCTGTTAAGTATATCCTGCTATTTACTGTTTAATCCTCATCATCTCTATTTACGTCTCTTTCGCTGAATAATCACGATTACATATAATTCTATAATTCACTAGTCAGAGATTTGGAGACAGTTATGTATATGTATCTAAATTAGTCTTCAGATAAGTATTTATTCAGAAAGAGATGAAAGAAGACATTAACACTGATTCTAAACTTCTTACGTCTATAAGCTATGGCTGAGAGCGACATTAAGAAACGTTAAAGCTGAAAAGAAATACTTGAGGAATCCAAGGCGTTCAGTCAAAGAAATCTTATTCATATGGTGTAGTGACTATTGTGCGAGTGTGTATAAAGATTGAAAGAGAGAGAGATAGAGAGAGAGAAAGAATAAGAGAGAGAGAGAGTATGAGAGAGAGAGAGAGAGAGAGAGAGAGAGAGAGAGAGAGAGAGAGAGAGAGAGAGAGAGAGAGAGAGAGAGAGAGAGAGAGAGAGAGAGAAAGAGAGAAGGAGAGAGAGAGAGAGAGAGAGAGAGAGAGAGAGAGAGAGAGAAAGAGAGAGAGAGAGAAAGAGAGAGAGAGAGACCGAAGGAGAGAGAGAGAGAAAACACACACACACACGCACACACACACACACACATCGAAATGCACAAGCCTCATACGCCCATTAAGATACGCACTATTCTCAAATACTTATTATACAGCAGTTTCTAAGCAAGGATGCTCACCTCACCGTCATCACGTCCTGGTAGAGGAAGGATGGAGGGAGGGACTGGGGGAAGGAGAGGAGAGGGAAAGAGAGAGGGAAGGGTTGGGGTAGGGAGGAGAGGAGAGAGAAAGAGAGAGGAAAGGGTTGGGGTAGGGAGGAGAGGAGAGAGAAAGAGAGAGGAAAGGGTTGGGGTAGGGAGGAGAGGAGAGAGAAAGAGAGAGGAAAGGGTTGGGGTAGGGAGGAGAGGAGAGAGAAAGAGAGAGGAAAGGGTTGGGGTAGGGAGGAGAGGAGAGAGAAAGAGAGAGGAAAGGGTTGGGGTAGGGAGGAGAGGAGAGAGAAAGAGAGAGGAAAGGGTTGGGGTAGGGAGGAGAGGAGAGAGAAAGAGAGAGGAAAGGGTTGGGGTAGGGAGGAGAGGAGAGAGAAAGAGAGAGGAAAGGGTTGGGGTAGGGAGGAGAGGAGAGAGAAAGAGAGAGGAAAGGGTTGGGGTAGGGAGGAGAGGAGAGAGAAAGAGAGAGGAAAGGGTTGGGGTAGGGAGGAGAGGAGAGAGAAAGAGAGAGGAAAGGGTTGGGGTAGGGAGGAGAGGAGAGAGAAAGAGAGAGGAAAGGGTTGGGGTAGGGAGGAGAGGAGAGAGAAAGAGAGAGGAAAGGGTTGGGGTAGGGAGGAGAGGAGAGAGAAAGAGAGAGGAAAGGGTTGGGGTAGGGAGGAGAGGAGAGAGAAAGAGAGAGGAAAGGGTTGGGGTAGGGAGGAGAGGAGAGAGAAAGAGAGAGGAAAGGGTTGGGGTAGGGAGGAGAGGAGAGAGAAAGAGAGAGGAAAGGGTTGGGGTAGGGAGGAGAGGAGAGAGAAAGAGAGAGGAAAGGGTTGGGGTAGGGAGGAGAGGAGAGAGAAAGAGAGAGGAAAGGGTTGGGGTAGGGAGGAGAGGAGAGAGAAAGAGAGAGGAAAGGGTTGGGGTAGGGAGGAGAGGAGAGAGAAAGAGAGAGGAAAGGGTTGGGGTAGGGAGGAGAGGAGAGAGAAAGAGAGAGGAAAGGGTTGGGGTAGGGAGGAGAGGAGAGAGAAAGAGAGAGGAAAGGGTTGGGGTAGGGAGGAAAGGGTCGGGGTAAGGAGGAGAGGGGGGAAGGGGGGAAAGGGGACGACGGAAGAGAGAGGAAAGGTTGGAGGGAGGGAGAGAAGTTGGGAGGACAGAGGGAAGAAGAGAGGAGAGAAAGGGTAAGAAGAGGAGAGAGGAAAGAAAGAGGGAGGGAAAGAGATGCTGTAACAGGAAAGAGAGGCTGAATAAAAAACAAAATAAAATAAGAAAAAATAAACGAAGGGATAAAAAAAAAATAAAAAGAGATAAAAAACAACAACAACAAAAGATAGAGAGATTAGAGAAAAAACAATGAAAAAAAAAGAAGGAAAGAAAGAAAGAAAAAAAAAAAAAAAAAAAAGAGAAACCGATTGAAGAAAAGAGGGGAAAGGAAGGCAAGTGAAGACAACAACCCTCTCCCCCCCCCTCTCCCGACCCCCTTCCCCCCCTTCCTACACCTCCCTCTCTCCCTCCCCCCCCCCACCCCACCCCCACTCCAGCGAACAATCAGACCCGCCGGAAAAGGTCTTTGTCGAGGCGGGCAGAAATGCCGGGGTTCGGTCGCTATTCTGCGTGGTTGTGGAGCCAATTGAGTCAACTGGGCAATTTGCATAAGCTATTAAGGGCGTCTTGAGTTGGTTGGGATAGGCGTATTTTTTTTACTTTTTTTTTTTTTATATATTGTGTTTGGATTCATGGGTATTCATGGAATCGTGTGGGGAAGGGGGGGGGGGGGGGGTGGGGGGGAAATCACTGAACTCCGAATCTACAGTTCTGATTGTTTTAATTATCTTTGTGTCGTTCTTAATTGGTGTCGTTAGTATAATGATTAGATTTACTGTTATTTCTACCGTTATTACTGCTGTTATAATTATCATGATTACGTTATTGTTATTATCATTATAACTATTATATCTTTTATTAGTGGTATCGCTAACAGTCTATCATATCATTATTCGTTATAAAGTATATTTCATAATTATCTCCATTGTATATAGTGCTATCAAACATCATGATAAGATAGTCTACTGCTTAATTACGAAAACATGTTCTGTGATATTGAATAATAAATCTTAGAAGAACACGTTTCTTCGTGTCAAATAACCCCTGTAATAATGGTCTATGGTACCTTTTATTGCATTGGTTCCATTAAAACTGCCATTTGAGGTGTGTAGCTGCCCATTAGGTTTGCCTCTAAATAATTTTTTTTTTTTTTTTGGGGGGGGGAGGGGTCTGGAGGCCGTCACTTCAATGAATTTCTTATTGGCTATTTTTTCTTTCTTTTTCTAAACTTCTGTTTGTTATAGTATTTGTGTCATATCTTAACTTAACAAAATTATTATAGTGATTGTGTGATATCCAGAGTAAAACCATTTTTAATATAATCCTTTCTATAATTTACGTCATCGTTATTATCATCATTATCATTGCTACTCATCTTTTTGTTATCAATACTATCATAATCACTTCTAATATTATAATTATCATTATCATCCTTGTGTCATTATCATCACTATCATAACTATTATCATATATCATTATCATTATCATTATCATCACTACTGTTGTCGCTAATATTACTATCATTATTATTATTATCATCATTATCATTTTTACCATTTTGATCCTGATAATTATTGCCATTAATGTTATAATCATTTTTATTATCATTGTTATCATCATCCTCATTATCATTATTATTATAATGATTATTTTTTATTAATATCATTAGTATTATTGTTATTATTATGATTATCATTACTATTATTATTATTATTATCATTAATTATATTATTATTATTAATTATATTATTATTATTATCATTATTATTGCTATGATTATCATCATAATTATCCTTATCATCTTTATCATTATCATAATCATCATTACTATCATAATTAAATATGATTTTTATGATTTAATGTTATCATAATGATGGTAATGATCATGGTAACGGTAATGATAGTGGCACTGATATAATAGCGATAATGATAATGATAATAATGAAAATGATAATGATAACGATAATGAAAATGATACTGATAATTATGATAATGAAAATGAAAATGATAATGATAATAATGAAAATGAAAATGATAATAATATGGAAAATGATGATAAGCTAATGAAAAGTATAATGAGGATGATAATGAGGACAATAATAATGATACAAGGAGGATAATTAAATGAAGATCATTGTAAGAGTATTGATAATGAGGGTAATGATGGTGATGATGATGATTATGAAAATAACAATAAAGATAACTATAATGATAATAAACTTATTTGTTTTGGTAATAATAATCATAAAGATAACGATAATAATAATAATTATGATAATGATATTATCAACAATAAAGATGGTAGTAATAATGACAATAATCATGTTAATGATATTAATGATAATGATGAAAATGATAACAACAACAATAATGATAATTATAATGATAATATCAATAATAATAATAATAATTATAGTAGTAATGATAATGATAACAATAATGATGATGATGTATTAATGATAGTAATAAAATATTGATAATAATGGTAATGATAATAGTTATAATACTAATGATAATGGTAGTAGTAATAATGGTAATAATGATAAAAATAATGATAATGATGATAGGAATAATGATAATGATAATGGAAATTATAGTGACAGCATTATTTATGAAAATGATGATGCTAATGTAATAATAAATACGATATTGCTAATAAAAAATGATGTTTACTATAATCATTTTTAACTCTGTTATCATTATGATTACTACAATTATTACCATGATAACCAATACTCTCATCTTTTTTATCATAATCATTAATGTCATCATCGCCAACATGAAGCACATTACTCATTACTCATCATTCTTGATATTATCATCATCATTAACATTTTAACATTGATAATTATTTTACTTTTAGTGTGGATTGAGACAGCTTGATCTTAATTTCTGTGATTATTTATATCTCTTTTTCCTCATTTAATAACACTCTCTTTATCATAATCCTTACTACTACCAGTATCAAATAGTATCGTTTTTATTTGTCTTACTTTGATAATGGATAAAAGTGGTATAAATGAGACTGAATATTTTCACAACACAAGAGATGTAATTTACGCGTTTCGGGTTATCCCGTCTTCAGAACTACATGTATAATATATATATATATATATATATATATATATATATATATATATATATATATATATATATATATATATATATATATATATATATATATATACACACACACACACATATGTATGTATGTAGTTCTGAAGACGGGATAACCCGAAACGCGTAAATTACATCTCTTGTATTGTGAAAATATTCAGTCTCATTTATACCACTTTTATCCATTTGTCACAATCAATTCAGTTTTACTTTCATAAGTTTTGAAATATTTTCATGTCTTCCTTTCATTTTAGTTCTATTTTTGGGCACTACCAAAACATTCGTATAGTATAAATGAAACATCTTACTAGTATACATCTTTATTACTCATTTTCATTTAAAACAAAAAATCATAACTTCTACACACGAGGACAATCTATAACTATATATACTCGGGTTGTAAATATAATAATTGCCAAGCAAATTTCACCTTTTTACAAATACCTATTGCAACGTGATAAAAAAAAGGTCAAGATCCTTATTTCGTCCAATTGAAAAAACAAACAAACAAACAAACAAACAAGCAGGGATTGCCGGTCGATATAACAGATGTCTAAACTGATAAGGATGCCAGCAAAGAATACAAGTTGAATATACTTTTACGTTCACTAATATGAGTTCAAAGCACAGAAAAGGGTGATAGAGCCGCGGGAACACGCTTATGGAAAATGATATGTCTAGCTCTTGTAATAAACTTGTAAAAACCGAACAGACAAGGACACGACAGCAGTTTGCATCAATTGGAACGAGGCTTATAGAAAAGGGAGATAATTCAGTCACATTCACAGGGTTACTTTTAGAAAAGGAATTTCAAGTCAGTCACATGTATAGGTTAACTTTTTAATATGAAGTATAGGCTATGGACAGCGATCTTGCCGTAAGCTTCCCGGCGCGGCCAGGTAAGGAACTTTAGTTTACACTCATTATCTTAATAGAGAAACATCTTTACAATAAACTCGACTCTATGTACAGACACTTTTAGTGCTAAACAAACATGTACATCGATTAATCACCAGCACTGAGATAAAACATTTTGTATATACAATTTGGCAATACAATCCTCTATTACAGTAAATCACACTCTTTTTTTTCAACAACAGGAAATACATTAGACAATGCAGTACTACGTCTCTCAGGGCTTGTGGAGCACGGCGCTCTCGTGTCGCGCCCCTCACCGTAAACTATCGCAAGTCACACGGCCCCAAGTGACAGCAGAGCTACCGGGAGTCGCTCTGGCGCGGGCATTCATTCGGAGCGGTTTCACGGGTGTCACACTGTCTGTCTGACCCGCGGGTTGATTCACACGGGCTAAATGCACATGGCTATCCTCGTGTGTTACGTGGTTAAGTTTCTTCGTCAAGTATGTTGCCGATTTTCTGGGAAATTTTCTGTGTCTCAAAGACCAATCTTGACCTCCAGGTTATCTCCACCTTGGTCGGGACAGAGACACGTGCTCTGCCTTAGGAATCTGTGGTCTGGACAAGGATGAGGTCCTGACTGACTGTCTCTGCGGTCGGTGGATCTGCTACGAAGGCTAATACATTAGACCTCAATGTATCTACCTTAAAACAGACCCTCTTTGTTTTTACCAACCTTTTTAAAGTGCAAGAGTGGCTGGCATCTCTCACACCATTCTAAATTACATCAATGCACGAACGTCCGGCTTGAAGTGTGACTTCGCTCTGCCACTTGAAAAAGCTTCACTAGTTCAGGGTTTCATTTCAGGCTGACCCCCGTCCACTCGAGTTCCCAGGGCGGCGCTGGAGGGCCTAGGGGGTGGAGGTGACCGTGGAAGAGTCCAGCCAATCTGCGAGGAAGAAAACGACAGGATGAGCAGTGTTACAGCGGGACATGTAGTGACATTTGCTCTCTCGGTGACGTCTGGGATAGGAGATTTTGCATGGAACTATCACATAATAATCGAGATTATATATATATGCATATATATATATATATATATATATATATATATATATATATTCATATCATTTACAGATGTATATATGCACATATGTATGAATATGTATATAAATATGCATATGTATGTTTGTGTATATATATATGTATATATGTATATATATGTGTGTGTACATATACATATACATATATGTAAACACACCTACACATATACACATGTACTCACAAACACATACATATGTATACATATGTATATGTATATATATGTATACATACATATATATATTACATATATACACATATTCATGCATACATACATACATATATATATATATATATATATATATATATATATATATATATATATATATATATTATACATATACACATATTCATGCATACATACACACACACAAACACACACACATATATGTATATATATATATACATATATATACACACATGCATATGTATATTCATATAGATATGCATATATGTATATATATACATCTCTCTCTCTCTCTCTCTCTCTCTCTCTCTCTCTCTCTCTATATATATATATATATATATATATATATATATATATATATACTTATATATATGTATGTATTTATATATGTATATATACATACATACATACATATATATATATATATATATATATATATATATATATATATATATATATATACACACACAGATAAATAAATAAATAATTATATATACATACATATATATATATATATATATATATATATATATATATATATATATACATATATATATATACATACATATATATGTGTGTATGTATATACAGTATGTATAAACACACTCGCACACATATAAATAATTCGAACATACGCATACAGCGAACACTAAGTGTGCATGCACATGTTCCACCGTCGTGCACCCGCAACATACAGGCAACACTCATCACGAACATTTCGTGATCTAAGTATTCTCGCTCCGCAGTCCCGACTGTAAATAATTATGTGTAAATAGGAATGTGTACCGCGATAACGTAACCTACATCAGATATTATCCATTATCTGATGTATTATTCAAGGCAGTCCATTCGCTCGACCGCACCCTTTTATACCGGCTTCGGTAGCCTGGTCGCTGCGGGCGTGCGTGCGGGCGTGCGTGCGTGCTTGTCTGTGAACGCTGCTTGTGTGTTTTTGTTTTTGTGTGTGTGTGTGTGTGTGATAGATAGATAGACAGATAGATAGATATAGGTATATGTATATACATGTGTCGGTGTGCGTGTGTGTGTGTGCGCGTGTGTGTGTGTGTACATTTGCTACTGTAGACTTTGCATTTTGCGTGTATGTGTGGTAAGGTAGTTGATGAATTGCATCAGTGTGCTTGTGTATTTACGCTTGTCTCTGTGTTTGCGTGTGTATATGTATATGGATATATGTGTAAGGAAAAAAAAAACAAAAACAAAAAACAAAACATAACAGCTCTTGGTGCTCAGTAACGCATACGAGCAACTTTCACAAGTCTAAAACTATATCTCAAAATTTGGTGATCTCCATTCTAACTTAGACAATGCTACAAAAACTTAGTACAGTCAAACTCTAATTCAGGCGTGTGATTTAATACCATAATTGATATTCCTAACTGAATGGAAATTAAACTCTATGTATATATATATATATATATATATATATATATATATATATATATATATATATATATATATCACTGCCAAGCTATAACAGGGTCTGGCTTTATTGCAGTTGTATATTGGTTTCGTAATGTTATTTTTCCGTGTTTTTGGAGACGAATATTCACGAGAGAGAAAAAAAGGAGAGAAGCAGAGTACCTATGACGCCGGAGAATATTTTTGCCTTCTAGGAATTAGGTTCGTGTATATGCTTACATATGTATGTATATATATATAATATATATATATATATATATATATATATATATATATATATATATATATATATATATATATACACACACACGCATGTGTATAAACATAAAGATGTATGTATATATGTATAATTTATATCTATCTGTTCATATATCTATCTTGCTTACTTATTTATCCATATACTATACATAGTAACTATAGATCTATTTTGTTTTATCATTGTGATTACTATCATTATTGTCATCATTGCTGTTATCACCATTTTCACTATCATCATCGTCATTATCATTATCATGGTGTTATAATTATGATCATTATTGCTAAAGTGGAAATGACAAAGGTTCACCTGCGCCTCTGATGTATTTATGCCATCATTCATATCACTCACAATCTAAAAGTCGTCAAATACAGTAGCCCGGTTATCCTTCATTTTGCAAAGGCCTTTAATTCGCAGTCTTTAAGTAACTGTTGCAATCACCAGACCCACTATGATATCATATTCACTCTTAAAATCCTTAATGCTATTTACACGAGCCTTTGGTCAAATGTGTTCGAGCACTGAGTAACGTTAATGCGTTGCTCACTTAATGATCAATATCTTAATCTGCAATGTTGATTCCGTGTTTCCCGAGTGATATTGTATTGCAACTTAAAAAAAAAATCTTGTTCTCATTCATAGCTACAAATGTGATTGTTGTGATAGGTAGTGTATCTTTTTATACCGACTTATCGCTATAACAAATATATATATATATGTATATACAGACACATACATACATATATATATATATATATACACATCCACACACACACACACACACACACACACATATATATATATATATATATATATACACACATACATACATACATCCCCACACACATCCACACACACATGTGCGTATGCGTGCGGATATACATTCCATTTTCTGTTATTTATTTCACTATTTTCTGACGTTGGCTATTACAGAACATTAGTGCTTTTGTTATTGCTTTTATTTGATTTTAAACCCATCATTTTTCCTGTTATTTTATTTTGCACGAGTGAAATGATTTTTGTGGACGCGGTTATCTTTTTTTTATACATATATATATTTTCCATTTTGTTTTGTTCCATATTTTTTCCGGTCCATTTTCATCCGCTATATCCTTTGGGAATACAATATCGCAAGGATTGATAGTTCGTCATTCATCATCACAGTCACCACCCACCCGTCGGCGTCACCACACTTCATCACGGTAAGGATGGGAATCTCTGGTCGTGTCGTTTACTTGTTTCGATTTTCCGTTGTCTTCTTTTTTTTCTTTTGTGTTGCTTGGTCATCTTCGTTATTGCATGATTTCCTTTTTCTAATTTCGTGTTATTATCCTTATTGTCGTTGTCATTACATTCGTTATCATTGTCATTGTTATTGTTATCCTTACTTTTATCATTATTTACCATCACTGTTATTGTCATTAAAGTTTTTTTCTTATTGTAACCCTTATCATTATTATCACTCTTAATACAATCACTGTCACTATAACATCAAAATTTCACTGCCATTATTTTTACGGCAACTACCATCATGGTAATCATAGCACTGGCACTGTCGCACCATTCAGAAGTCACCATAAGAATATATATCACATATATCATATAATCACTTATCACCACACTTTCCAGTCACCACACCACGAGCAAGTCACTTAAATCACCACATCACACACAACCGCTTGCGTCACCACATTCACCACTATATCGACACCATATCAAGACCATAATCCTCAACCTCCAACCCTCCCCCTCCCCCTCCCCCACCTCCCAACCCCTATCCTGAGACCCCCTTATCCCTTAATACTTCCTAATGCATCCCCTCCCTCCTCTACCCTCCCCCCCCATTCCTATCCCTGATAATCCTGTCTTAGCCTCCACCTTGTGACCCCCTCCCTCCCACCCTGCAACATCCTACCCCCCCCCCCTTCATTCCTCTACCCACTACCCTGTATCCCCCTTTTCCATCCTGCAACAACCCCCTACCTCATCCTCACCTTGCAACCCTCTTACCCTTCAACTACCCCCCCCAACCCCACTCAACCTCCTGCGACCTCATCTCTCCCCCCTCTCTCCCCCACCACCACCTCCCCCCTCATTCACTTACCTCCACCCTTCCCCCCTCCTCCTCCCCCTCTCACCCCCACTCCTCTCAAACCCCCACACCCACCCCCATACCCACCCTCACACCCACACCCACCCTGGCCCCCACCCTCTACCCCCACCACCCGACCGACGTTGCGGTAAAGACCTTCTGTTGGGTCGTAAAGACACGTAGATAAGGCATATCCACATAGCGTGCGCGGGAGCTTCATCACGTACAGGGCGTTCTAAGCAAGAGGCAGCCGTCTCCCACACACGGTTGCCACTAATTACAACTTCCCTCGTTATCAGGTGGATCTGTGTGTGTGTGTGTGTGTGTGTGTGTGTGTGTGTGTGTGTGTGTGTGTGTGTGTGTGTGTGTGTGTGTAAGGGTGTTTTTTTTCTTGGGGGGGCAGGGATGGGATGGGAGCTTGTCTGTTTGTATTTATCTTATGATCAATTTCTTTATGCTGTCATATTGAGAGTATGCGTGTACTTGCGTCTATGTGTACGTTTTTTGTTTTATCTTTTTATGTGTGTACATGAGTATATGCATTCTAGCAAGTGCTGATACGCGTCTATAATCACGGTCATGTAAAGTGCACTTTCGTGTGGAAGTGCTTATGCTTGGAAAAGCTTGGGCTCAATTTTATGTTTACCTATGCCATTATGTATACCTGGTTTCATGTGTACGTGCACAGGTGTACACATGCACGTACCAAGTCTGTCCGGGCCCGCCTGTGTGCCCTGACAGGAGGATTCTGTATATGTGATCATTTATTCAAAGCCCAATAATTCATCACCATTACACAAGTGCATCACTTTGTACGCCCAATTGTGGAACATTTAACCATTTCCCACAGTCGAGGCTCACAAATACAGCATGCCAATGCATTAACGTTCAGTGATATTCATACATTTGTTTGCAAAATTTCCCCAGTGTGGTATAATAGATGACGGTGGCAGCCCGCTAGAGGGAGCGCGCCGTAGTGCCTCCAGCCACCGCCGATGCGGCACAGCACTATCATCACCATACTACCATCACCATTACCTTGGCACTTCCATCATCCCCTTCTGTAATATTAGGGCTATTATCTCGCTTTTTTGTCACTGTATATCACCCTTTCGGCACTATAAGTACAACCATCAACCACGGCACTATCATCCCCGCGTCCAGCTCACCATCACCGCAACCCTCACTATCACCACAACCTGCAAGGGACTTAACGCGCACCATCGCCGGTGCACTTTAGCAACAACAACGTCTAAGTTCTCCTGCCGTTTCTCAAAGGAAACTCATTATTGCTCAAAGCAGGGATGGAAATACACGAGGCTTTTACTTTAACAAATAGAAGCCCATAAACTGCGTTATTTCTCGTTGGGATACGATTCCAGGGGAGCAATTCATGTAACTGCCGCTCGTGCTGTGTATTGTATGTGTTAAGCAGATTGGCTGTCACCGCCGACTTTATGGTTATATTAGCAAGGGACGAGAATTTGGTACGATTCGCTCGTGCCGTACGGACGACCTGGGATGCCTGTCGTAATTTTTCTCCCGTGTCATAGCGTCCCGTTGTGATGTAAAGGCTTGTTAGTAAGTACAGTACCGTGCCCACCTGGGGTATGTAACACATCAAGTTTTCAACTTCACTTTTTTTGGTTGCAATTATTTTCGACCATTCCTAACAAAAGTGCTATGAAATATACAAACTGAATGTGATTGGTATTTGGAAAATATCATGGTTACAAATTTTGATTCTGAAGATTCCATTTCTGGTTGTATTTTCCACGAGGAAGAAAATCGAACGTTAAAAAGCGCTTAATCACGGTATGGCTAAAACACCCACACCTAGCTGGTTGACAGAAAACCACATGAATTGTACTTGGTAAAGAGAATATGGTCGTTGGGACAAAAATGAATGCAGCAGCAAGTAAAAAAAAAAAAAAAAAAAAAAAAAAAAAATGTGGTGACACGTTCAGTTGCGAAAAAGTATAATTGGACAGCCTGGTGTATCAAATACGGTTGGCACTCCTGATGAAACGCTAATGATTGGTACCCCTGATGAGCAATCTCCCTTCGGCAAACCAGGCGAAGAACGTACGAAGCGAACACAGAAGCAACACGACCTTACATGAAAGAAGAACCACCCTAGAGACCATTGGACCCGAGAGATTAATCATACATGTAGTTCCGGCAGGAGAAGGTGCGGAGCGGCGGCAGCGGCGGCGGCGGCGGCGGGCGAAGGCGGCGAAGGTATCGGCGGTGGCGGTGGACGGGCAGCCGAGGAACCTCAGTGGGAAGGCCCTCCCCAATTACCCGCCGCGGATGTTATCGCCCCGCCGCCGTCACGCTGGAAATTGTTGTGCTGTAATTAAGGCTGGCATGGCTCCCTTGGCACCTATCCTCCTCGCCGTGACCGGTGCCACTGCCACGCTGCTCGGTACTGATTTGGGGGGCGCCGTGACGTCCGTGTGCGTGAATCGTAAAGCGGGTCGTAATCGCTGTCGTGGTATCGCTCGCTTATTTAAAATTCTAAAGCTATGATTGCATGTGTTACAGCTGTGGCGGAGATCTTGTCTTGGGGATATTTCTCCAGTGGCGGAACATTACACGAAAATATTTCACTACCATTTTCTTGTTGATTAAATAATTCTCCTCTTCTTCCCTTTTCCCTTTTATTTCTTTTTTCGCTCTCTCGTTCTTTCTTCCCGCTCCATCTCTCTGTCTCTCTCCCTCTCTTTTTATTTTTCTCTCTCTTTCTCCCTCTTCCTCCTTCTCTCGTTCTCTCTATCTGTCCTTCTCCCAATCTCCCCCCACCTCTTTCTTTGTTTATCATAATTAATTGTGATCTTCGTCGTTTTTTTTCCCTTTCTGTCTTCAGTCTTTTTCTATATGCCTTTATATTTTGTTCCTTGATTCTCTTCCTCTTTTGTACCAGAACGATTCATCATCCACCCCCTTTGCCTTGAATTAAAAGAAAGAAAGAAAATATGAAGCCTTTCATTACACGATTTGGAACGGTGTAACTAGACTTCCTTCTTTTTAGAGGAAAGTGATAACAAAAAATAATAACAGTGACATAAAACACGTACGACCTAATGATAGCACTATTTTTTGCTTATATTATGTCCCTTCCTACGCACACCCACACATCTGCTCACATGTGTTGCGGCCAATACAATAATTCCGTTCCAAATATAAAATTCAAGTTAATGACCCATTTTTTTTTCAGATCATTATTTTCAAAATTTCATCTATCGTCGTTTTTATTTTTGTATAGGATGCGTGTTAAGGGCCACATTGCCTGTCTCTAATCAGGGTAACATACACAGTGGTTGTACTAGTCGGTTTTTATTGGGGGGGGGGGGGGGGGGCATGGTAAGCATAGGATGGACACGCAAGGATGGGGTTTACATAGTGGGTTTGTTTGGGGGTTCACATAATGGGTTTATTTCATGAAGCGTTGGGGTTAATGGGTGTTGTTTATATGGGGTGTTATATATAAGGCATGTAGTTTTTTTTAACGTTTTTATATATATATATATTTTTTTACCGTCTGATGAGGAGCGTAGTTTAACTCAAAAAGGTTTAGTGTTTCTCTTATCATTTCATTTTTCATATGATCATCTTTTACATTTCTTTTATTGTTTTGATAATGAATTTTATAGCAAGGAACTTAATTCGTAGGCGTGATGTGAAGCAACTTTAAAAGCTAATATTTGCTGTAATTTGGTAAAAGAATGACAAAACTCCTACGCAAATGGAGAATAAAACGTTACGTGAAACACACGCCGATATCTACCACTAAAACATCTATCCCTCCCCCCCCCCCTCTTCTTCACACCCCACCCCCCTAAAAAAAAAAAAAAAATCGAATAACGAACAACACTTTAACCTATTAAAACTTTCCTTATCAACAATTAATTTCTAAGTGTACATTTCCACCCAATTTCATATAACCTTTAATCACCTCAATTACGAAGCGTACAATAGAAGTGCGTGACATAGTGCGTAACACCCAGTTCTTTACCACAGACGCTAAAGAACATATGAATGGTTTATCAGCAAGTGATAACAGGTGGACGGCCCAACAGGGGGTTGTTAGTGGACGGACCTCAAGGGTAATTACCGCCTTAACTGGCTCCTAGTTGCGAAGGGGTTATTATTAAATGGTCACGTTATCATGAAGTTATCATGATGATGGTGGTGTTATTATTATAGACATTGTTGTAATAATGATAGTAATTATCAGTATTATTATTGTCATTATCCTTACCCTCACAATCATCACCTCAGAATTATCATTATTTTTATCATTATCATATTTACTTATCATTATGATTATCATCATCATCATCATCATCTATCACTAGGATCATCCTTATTATCATCACCATTACTATAATTATTTTAATAGTTTTCATCATCATGCTATCTTAATCATTATTATTATCGTTATCTCAATTATGATATAATTCTCACCATTACTGTTCTGTTATCTCACTATCAAACACCATTTTCATCATATTCATAATCATCATTTTCATAATCGTCATTATCATTACTATTACTACTACAAAAAACGTAGTTGTGATGATAATTTTATGGATGATAATGATAGTTATACCATTAAATTAATAAGAGTAGCACCATCATCACTATCATCATCATAGCGATAGTGGCGACGATGAAAAAAAAAATGATAATGATATTGATAATGAGAATAATCCTAATATTCAAAATAACAATTATTATGATAGAACTAAATTCGTTTTCATCATGATTGCAATCATTTTCATTTTAATTATTATCATTACTGTCATCACTATCATTATTGTTATTGTTGTTGATGTCATTACAACAATGATGATATTCATGGTGATGGTGATGATGATGATGATGATGTTGATGATTATGTTGATGATGGTGCTGCTGATGATGATAATATTAGTAGTATAATGAAAATAATGATTATTATCATCATCATTGCCAATATTATCATCATTGTAATTACTGTAAATGGAAATAATAATGATGATGGTGATGATAACAATCAAATACTGATATTATCAATAATAACATCAACAATAATGATAATAGTGGTACAGAATGATGATGATGATAATGACAATAATTATAATGATAATGGGAATAATCATGATATAGATAATGATAACAATGATAGTTATGGTAATGATAATGATGACGTTGATTAGGCTACTAACATAATCATCATCGTTATCATTATTATAATGATTATTTTGATTATAATTTTTATCATTATTATCATTATGAAATTGCTTTCATTATTATAGTTACTATCATTATCATCATAACTATTATCTTCATTATCATTAGTAATATATTAATATTAATAGTACTTGTATCATCATCATTACTATTGTTGTTAATAATGACATTACTCTTCTATGCTATTGGTATCATTATTGCCACCATCATTATCACTACAGATATATGCACTGTCATGTTTCACCATTACTAGCATTATAGTTATTCTTATCATAATAATGGTCATCATTATCATCATGATTGGTGTTTTCATTATCATTCTTCTTCTTCTTCTTATCATTACTAATGTATCCTTCCATTTTTCCTAATTGCATATCATTCTGTTTCATCTATTTTTATTATCATCATTATTATTTATTAGATCTATTTACTAATTTGTCTTTCGATATATATCTACCTATTTATATATATCTATATGTCTATATATCTAATCATTCCTCTAACTTTGTCTTTTCCGTCACTCTGCATTATCCCCCTCCCCTCCCTCCCGTCACCCCTTCCCTCCCTCTCTCTCTCCCTCCCACCTCCTCCTCCCTCCTCCCTCCCCTTTCCCCCAGTCCTCCCTCCCTCCCACCTCCCCCTCCCTCCCCTTTCCCCCTGTGCTCCACCGCCTCCCTCCCTCCCACCTCCCCCTCCCTCCCCTTTCCCCCCGTCCTCCCTCCCTCCCACCTCCCCCTCCCTCCCACCTCCCCCTCCCTTCCTTCATACACGCGCGTCCCCCCTCCCTCTCCTCCTGTTCTCCAACCCCTCCCACCCAATTCTCCCTCTCCCCCACCTCCCCCCTTCCCACCCTAGACGAGCGAAGGCAACCCGCAATCTTCGTGAATCCCCCCCATCCCCATCCCCTCCCTCTCCCCCCTTCCCCCCTAGACGAGCGAAGGCAACCCGCAATCTTCGTGAATCCCCCCCCTTCCCCTCCCCCCTCCCCCCTCCCCCAACCCCCAACCCCCGCTCTCCCCAGCCGAAGCAAGAGCGTGATCCGCACAAGCACAACTCACCTTTAGTGAGATGGTGTGCAGGCTGCAGCGCCGAGTGGAGGCTGTGGTGCAGGCTGTGGTGGAGACTGTGGTGGAGGTGGGAGGTGTATGTGTACTTGAGTCTCGCCATTTCCTGCTCCACTCTCCGCCTCGCCTCCACCTCCCGCAGGAGAAAGAGCCTTAGGCGAGGGTCGTCTTCAGCAGCGGCAGCGGCGGCGGCGGCGGCGGCGGTGGGTGAGTCGCTTGCGGGAGGAGGGAGCTGCGGACGGCGAGGAGGAAGGAAGGAGGGAGGGGGGGGAGGGGAGAGAAGAAGATCATTGATCACGTGGTCGAAATCAGTTGCCTTGCAATTTACATTGCCTTTGGTGTATAAACCGTGTTTGTTCACCACCAATGAACTAAGGAACATGTAATGTTATTGTTCATGGTCTTATTTGTACTAATTATTTTCGCGTTCTCGCCCGTCTTACCCAAGCGTCATTATCCACCGCTGCTTAAACATCTCTTCTCGCTAAAAATACGCTTCGGAGTGTCATTACACTAATTACATCCTTGAGGAAACAATGGCGCCCATGTCGGACCATTGCTAGCGGCCTCATCTTGGCAACGCTGCGGCTCTCCTCGCAGCATCTTAAGGCTAATCATTATAGATCCCCCGTCTTGGGTAAACACTCATACACTCAGCATCCTTTCTCCTCCTTCGAGCCCCCTGCGATCCCTGGTCTCCTTCCCTCGCCCGCTCTATAACCCTTTCGCTATGCCTGTCCCCCTTTCCCTCCCCTCTTTTTTTTCTTTCTCTTCTCTTTTCTTCCCCCTCTCTCTTTCTCTCTCTTTCGCTTTCTTTCTGTTTTCTCTCTCTCTCTCTCGCTTTCTTTCTCTTCTCTCTTTCTCGTCTTTTCTCTCTCTTCTCTTCTATCTCTCTCTCTCTCTCTCTCTCTCTCTCTCTCTCTCTCTATATATATATATATATATATATATATATGTATATATATATGTTTCGCTCTACATCAGGCAACTGAAAAGTCAACTATATCTGTTTGCCAAGTGTCATACCCTAGCAACTGCCATACATATTCGTAATATGTCGATATTGATCATTGCAGTTAATGTACGTTTTCCAAATTCATACATATAATCAACAACAGTCACATAATTTCAAAGCAATACCTCGGAAATAATGCACGTAGGTGAAATATACCTTTTAGACATGCACACAAAACGGGCCCATTTCTCTGTCTATGTATCTATATGTCTGTCTTTCCCTCTGTCTCTATTTCACACACACACACACACACACCTACGTATACATACCACACTTACCCTCCAGTCCGTACAGTCAGTCACACTCGAATATACACGCTATTCATGTACACCAGTGCACACCGAACGCTTTACACGGCAGGAACCTGAGCTACTTAACGCACGTCAGGTAATTAAGTACGTGAGAGGCTCCCTTACCGCCGCGACAAAGGTAAGACGCCACCGACCCGTGAGACAGTCCCTTAATTGGGCGCCGCTGAATAGGTGCGACAGACGCTTCGTACCTATTAGCCGTCGCGAGGAGTCTTGAAGGAGGCGAGCGTCTTGAAGGAGGCGAGCGAGTAAAATTACACTGGATATGCTCTTTTGCAGCGACCCGAGGAAGGGCGAAGTAATCTCCAAGCAGCACTGGCTTGCGGATCCCTCGCCCCGGCATTCAAAGGTTAAGAGGTAATTAGCACAGCAAGAGAGGTTAAAGCCTCGAGTACCTCGCTAGATGTCTTAAGATGGGAGGTTGCCAGCCAATCAGGAGCATCTTAAACAACAGTAGCCAGATAGGGGGAGGGAGGAGGAGGAGGGGAGGAGGAGGAGGAGGGGGGGGGAGGGTAAGTGCAGGAGGAGAGAGGGAGAGGATGGGAACAGGACGGGGAGAGGGAGATGGGCCAGGGGGAGGGATAGAAGTGAGTGAAAGGGGAAAAGGGGAACGGAGACGGGAAAGACGTTAAAGAAAGGGAGAAGGGAGAAGGAGAAAGATAGATAGATAGATAGATAGGGAGAGGGAAGGGAAAAGAGTGAGAGAGAAAGCCAAAGGAAGATGTGGAAAGGAATGAAGGAGAAAGAGGAGAAAGGGAACTAGGAAGGAAGACAGGAAGAACGAAAAGTTGAGAAGGGGAAAGGGGAAACCAAAGAAAGAGGAAGACGAAGGGAGGAAGGAAAAGGAGAAGAGGGAAGGAGGAGGAAGAAGAAAAGTAAAAGGGAATGCGGAGGGAGACAAGACAACCAACTTGGAGATTTCAAGTGTTTCCATATTCAACTAAGCGCTTCTTTAAGGACTCATTGATCTTTTAACTCTATGCTGCCGAGTCGGTCGTGGAGAAGCCTTGGCGTTCAGTGGTCGGTTAATCACACAGGCAAGTTACCTGAGATGCCCCTTGTCATAAAGTCTTTTTGTCGAACTGATCTATCAATCGATCAATCAATCCATCAGTCAATCAATCTCTCTCTCTCTCTCTCTCTATATATATATATATATATATATACATGTCTGCCTGTCTATTTGTATGTCTGTCTCTCTCAATCTCTCTCTCTCTCACACACACACATCAATGACCTTACATCCTCCCCTTAAACACCCCCTTCCACCGGCCAGAATAACCGAAGACACACAAAGCATGACCCAACTAGTCGAGAAAACATCCAGACCGCCTCACCCTCACGCCAGTGCTCGAGGGCGACCGCTCCACACGTGCTCAAATATAATCACGAGAACCCCTTAGGCGCTGCCCGGGGGAGAGGTGGAGGGGGAAGGGGTGGATGGAGGTGGAGGGGGAAGGGGTGGATGGAGGTGGAGGGGGAAGGGGTGGTTGGAGGTAGAGGGAGAGAGGGAGAGGTAGAGGGGTGTGTGTGTGGTTGAATGGAGGTGGAGGTAGGGGGAAGGGGGTTGGAGGTGGACGGGGAAAGGGAGAAGTGGATGGGGCAGAGGGAGATAGAGACGGTGGTGGTAAGGGGTTTCGAGGTGGAAGTGGAAGGTGGAAGTTAAGGGGAGGTTGGAGGGGGGATTAAAGGGGAATTGAAGGTGGAGATGAAGATGGAGGTAGAGGTGGATTTTCAATCTACTTTTATAATTTCAATATCCTTATCATTACCCTTATTATGATCAATTTAGTTTCTACAATTATCATGACATCAATAATTATTAGGTCTTCTATTATGTTTAGATCATCACTTTCTATCATCATCATCACTAACGTATCAATATCATAACAACCAATACCTCCGTACCCAGATCTAGTACCTGGATAACCATTTTCATTATTCTTATGGTACTCAAAGTGCTACCTTTTTGATTAGGCAATTTTAATGGACCCTAAACACCGTACTGGATAAACAGGGCAAACACAAAATGAAAAGAAATAAAATAAGATTCAATAGAAGAGAGAGAGAGAAAAAAAAAAGCGGGAAAAAGAAAAGAAAGCGGGGATTTTTTTTCTTCTTCCGACCCTAAAATGTAATAAACCAAAGGCTGCTTCTGTGGAGACCAAGACCAGCCCTCGGGTGCTTGTCTTGGAGCAGGCACGGGCGGGAGGGCAGATGACAAAGTGAATGTCTGTGTTTAATGAACAGTAAACACGCTTTACATTCACATTTGAACAAAAGGACGATGTGCTAAGCAGCTTAAGGCCATTAATGAATGGCCACTCTCAAATACGCTGCTGCAAGAGTCATAAGGCAAACACAGGGGCTGAGGGCTCGGCCTTTCCTCTCAGATTGTAATTCGAATGTTGGTTCTAAAACCCCTTAGTGTACTTTGATATGAAGGGGGGTGGGGGTGGGCGGGGGCTGCAGCAATGGGGAAGAGGGGAAGAGGGGCCGAAGGGGAGGGAATGTAAAGAACGATGGGAGGCTAAAAACAAAACAAAAAAACAAAGAAACTCGAGAGCTTGATGTGAAAAAGAAGGTACTGGGGAAGCAAGGTATTTAATTTAGAAAAAAAGAAAGAAAGAAAGAAAGAAAAAAAAAAAACGCGAGTTTAAAATGACCTGCAATCATTTCACTTTCTTGAGCAACTCGTACTGTTGGTTACGTCATGCGTCGTAATATGAACATCAAGTCTTACAAGAAACTGTTTACACAAAGAAATTGAGCACGGTATATTTACGCTCCCATTATGCTCCAAGTCAACTGGGAATTAATGACTCTAAAACAGGCAACACACGCAAGGCGAACTATGACTAAACTAGCAGTTATCCAATCATGGTCGTTTGTGTGAAATTGTTAGCCATTAAATTTTGTTGATTTAAAAAGAGATCATTTGAAATCCAATTGAAAGTTAAATACAAGTGGCTGATTCCGGTTCCACACGCCCTAGTGGATGCTTTTGATGTTGCAGTGGTTAATAGTGATAATGCTATTGAAATAACCGCTCATAACATGGAGGGCCGTAATGGGGTTTAATAAGAATGGTAACAGTAGTGCATAAGGGTAATAATGACGACGATGAAGATAATGATGATGAAGATAGCGATGAAGATTACGATGATCTCATGATATCGATGACGATAATGATGATGCCGATAACGATAGCGATGCCAGTAAAGATAAAGATAATGATAATGGTGCCTATGACGAAATCCGATACCCATGAGAATCATACCATTAGATATAGTGATAACCACAACAATAACTGCAGATTAGATTATAACGATAGAACCTGTATACAGAGGATATATATATATATATATATATATATATATATATATATATATATATATATATATATATATAAAAGATCACGTGATACAACTATGAAATTCACTACATCTGCTGTCACTATTGCAGGTCACAGGTGTTCTGTCCCTTCAATAGGCCTATTTACAATCCTGTCACAGATACCGGGAAAAGGAAGAAAAGGGGAATATACGCCGTACCCTTTGACCCTTGCTTCATTCAATAGTGGAGAGGAGAGAAGGGAGAAGGATATGAGGAGGGGGGGGGGAGGAGAGGGAGAAAAAGGAGAGATGTGAAGAGAAGAAGGAGGAGGGAAAAAGGATGTGAAGAGGGAGAGGGGGGGGGGGGTAAGAGGAGGAGAAGGATGTGAGGAGGGAGGAGGAGAAGAGGGAAAAGGGGGGAGGATGCGAGGAGGGAGGAGGAGAGGGAGAAGGGAGAAGGCAGAAGGATGTCAGTAAGAGAAGAGGTAAAAGGGATAAAATGCGAGGAGGGAGGAGGAGGAGAGGGAAAAGAGAGAAGGGAGAAGAGTGTCAGGAGGAGAAGAGGGAAAAGGGAGGAGGATGCGAGGAGGGAGAAGGGAAAAGGGAGAAAGATGTCAGGAGAAGAAGAGGGAAAAGGGAGGAGGATGCGAAGAGGGAGGAAAGGGAGAAGGGAGAAGAGAGAAAAGGGAAGAGGATGCGAGGATGCGAGGAGGGAGGAGAGGGAGAAGAGGTAAAAGGGAGGAGGATGTTAGGAGGGAAAGTAGGAGGAGGAAATGGAGAAGGGAGGAGGGGGAAGAGGGGGATGTAAATTATAATGGTAAGAGGGAGAACAAGGGAGGAGATGGGGAGTAAGGATAAAAAAAGGAGGGAGATGAGCCAGGTTTTCGTAGGAGGGAGAAAGGAAAAGGATTTGAGAAAGGGTGAAGGGGGAGGGAGATGAGCCAGGTCAAGATAAAGGGAGAGGGAGAAGGGAGAAAGTCATGGGGAGGGAGAGGGAAGGAGAAGAAGCTTCATCGTAGTAGGAAAGAGAGTGAGAAGGGAGAAAAGAGATATATGGAGAAGTAGAACATGGGAGGAAATAGGGAAGGAGAGGAAAAGAGAGGAGAGAGAAAGGAGAGAGAAAGAAAGGGGATAAGATAGAAAGAGACAGATATATGTAGATATATATATATATATAGAGAGAGAGAGATAGAGAGAAAGGAATCTCCCCAAGGGAAAGGAAAGGAGAATTGGGAAGGGGAAATAGCAATACCAGAGTTAGACCGTAGGGGAGAAAGAAAGAGGGAGAAAGGAAGGGGGAGGGTGGAATGGGGGGAGAGGAAGAGGGAAGGAAAAGGAGGATGGGCGAAATGGAAGGGGTGAGGAAGAGCCAGGTTGTGGGCGAGGGGAGGGAAAGGGGAATGGAAAGGGGAAAGGATGGGGGTAGACGGAGGGGGGGAGTGGATGAATACTGGGGAGAGGAAGGTAAGAAACACAAGTCTTGAAGGAAAGAGAGGAGAAAGGGGAGGGTGAGAGTAGGGGGAGGGTGCCACTGGTACTACGGGATAGGGAAGCTGGCGGGAAGGGTGTGAGGAGGAGGTATAGGAGGAGGAAGAGGAGAAGGAGGAGGAGGAAGAGAAGCTAGAGGAAGAGGACGACGAGGAGGGGGAGGGGAAGGAGGTGGAACAAGTAGAGAAAGCGTAGGGGAGGAAAGAAGAAAAAGAAGGAAGAAGAGGAAGAAGAAAAGGGAGAAAGAGAGAAGAAAAAAATGAGATAAGGAAAATAAGAAAAGGAAGATGAAGTAGAAGAAGAAAAGTTGGAGAAGGGGAGGGGGGAGGGCGAGAAGAGGGGGAAGGACACAGGTCCTGGGAGAAGGAGAGTGCAAGAGGAGGAGGAGGAGGAGGAGGAGGAGGAGGAGAGGAGGGGGGAAAGAGGGGGAGGGGGGAGGCACAGGTCCTGGGAGAAGGAGAGTGCAAGAGGAGGAGGAGGAGGAGGAGGAGGAGGAGAGGAGGGGGGAAAGAGGGGGAGGGGGGAGGCACAGGTCCTGGGAGGTACCTCAGGATCGGCCGCGGGTCTGGGTGTGCGGTTCACGCCCCGCTGCTTCGGCAAACTCTTCCATTCCTCGGGAAATTTTACCTTTGAATTTTCGATGACCAAGTTTTAGTTTTACATAGACGAGTGCACATTTAATCTTAAGTTTTTTAACCAGACTGGAATTGCTTGTTTTACTCAAGGGTTTTCGAAAGTTGGAATTGTTAGGGGCAAAGTTTGACTCTTGGAACAGCTCTATTGGATTAAGAAGTTTGGGGAATTCAATGGCATTTGGAATTTCCTGAAAATATTTGTTACACTTGAACAAGACT
>BOPN01006220.1:67500-70000 GCA_017312705.2 Penaeus japonicus
CCTAAATCTCTTATCTGTTTCTCTCTCTCTCTCTTTATTTTCTCTCTCTCTCTTCCTCTTGTTCTTATCATATCTATCTATCCTCGGAGAAATGCCCTAAGCATCGAACTAAGCGATGACTGAGTGGTTGTTAGATAAGCATCGTTAGCCGAAGAGTTGTGTTGATAAGATTACAGCCGACACGCTACCGGGAACCGCGGTCACGGGTCACGAGCCTTAATCTAGGCGTCATCATGCATGTTTAAACCGGCCGTGTTATGAAAATACTTTTCATGTAAACTGTTGCTTTGGATTTTAAAATGTGTGAGTTAGTCTCTTCCTTATTTAATATTTATTTGTTCGAATTTGTTGTATGTTTATATGTGTTGGCTTCCTATATACTGTATATGTAATATTATTATATTAGCAATGATATTACATATACCAATAGGAAGTCCTATAAAAAAAAAATCGTAAAAAGATATTCATATATAACGACCTATGATGTAACATACTTAACACGTCAATTCCTCTGCGATGAAGTAAGTGAAACGACGGTTGTCGGAACCATAGACTTTTGTCTGGATTATAAAGTATGATCATACTTTGTTTAGACATTGTACAAGTGTGAGTCTGAGTAGTTATGCGTGTTACAAAAGGTACATATATATGTATGTGAATATAGCTCGTGTAAATGCGCCCATGTGTTTATTTAAGATGTGAATGTGCATATTTGTATATACATAAATCACTAATGAATATATTTTAAAATTTTCCATTTCTGTTCCTACAAATTTTGAAGTCGAGAAATTAAGAGCAGAACGTTGACTCATCATACTTAATGTCCGTAAATTAGCGTTTTTATCTGAAATGGTTCGTCTGTCACGATCTGCTGATGAAAAGATATAAATGTTTTTGAATTTTACTTTGCTGTTTATCGTGTCAAGAAATCAGTTACTGTTGGTATCTTTATCATCCAAACGGAATATATTTCTTTACTGTTATTATCAATAATGAATAAAGAAAAGATGGGGAAGGTGATATTTTGATTAATGTAATATTTGAAATATTATAACTAACGATAATTATATTTTCATAATAACAATAACAATAATGATAATGACGATAAGAATACGAATGAGATTATTAGCAGTGTTATTATCATTATTTTTATCATTATTACCCTCATTATCATTGTTATCACTACTATTGATATCACCATTATAATAAACATTAATATTACAATAATGTTATAATCACTAACATTTGTATTCCTATCATCAACATCCTTATAATAACATCATTATAATTATTACGACTACCATGATCGTTACAAGTCTTATCATTTTTAGATATGATGATAATAAAAAATGCACTAATATGAATGCTAATATCAATAATGGCAGTGATAGTGAAAATGATAATGATAATAATTATGATAATAATCATGGTGATAATGATAAAGATAATGATATCAATAGTACTATTGCTGTTGTTGATAACAATAACAGTGATGATAATGATGATGATAATGACAAGAATTATGGAAATAAAGTTGATGTAATAATAATGATAATGATAATGTAATAATGATGATAATGATAATAATAATACAAATAATTATAATAATGGTAATAATCATAATGATAATAATAATGGCAATAATAAGAATAATGATAACAATCGTAATGATGTTTATAAAGATATTTATGATGTTAATAATGATAACAGTAATAACTATAAGAACAGCAAAAATGATGAAAATGATTATTATGATGACAATACTGGCAACGATATAATATATAATAAAACGATATAATAAGCAAATCAAGTAAAAAATAACAAGAAAAACAATTGGCAGATCGTCAAAAAAAGTCGCTCGGGACAAGAGCGGAAGTCGAGCGGCGGAGTGAAGCTTCGAGTCACGCAGTCGAGTCAAGAGGATGTGTGAAAGATGACAAATGAAGTGCCAGATGAAGTGGACGTGTGAAGCAGTCAAGTGAAGCGGTCATATAGATGGTCGGATTGAAGCGATCGAGCGAATCAATTGCATGAGTCGCTAACTCAAGCAATCACTTAAAAGAAGCAGGCAAGGGTAGATGTTAATACGTAATGCAGAGTAAAGCAGACAAGTGAAGCAGCTACACGGAGCGCCAAATGAAGCAGTTAGGTGAAACGATAATTTAAAACGCCATTTGAAGCCGTTGCATGAAGCGGAGTTGCAACGGACGAGCCAGCCATCGCGTGGAGGCGAGCGGGCGGGCGGGCGGGCGGGCGAGGCAGGCACGAGGGCTGTGCAGGCAAACGCCCCACAATTAAGGCTGCGACGGTCGAAGCGCCCTTGTTTACCATTGAGGCGGGACTTCTGCTTCTCTCAATTACTTGTAATCACATTTCACGCCGAGAACATGTGACCTTGCGTCCCCCTCTCCTTCTCCCCATTCTTATCGCATCGGTCAATACTCCCCAGCGAGGTGGCCGCGCCCATCTCTGACTCTTATTAACTCGTTATTCAATTATC
>BOPN01006221.1:42500-45000 GCA_017312705.2 Penaeus japonicus
AACAAGACTTTAGAGGTGGGTTTGATTGCACTGCTGTATTGGAATATTTATCTTTATTTTTTTTTTCATCTTCATATTTATCTTCATCATTATCATTATCATCATCATCATTATCATTATTATCATCATTATCATCATCATCATCATTATCATCATCATCATCATCATCATCATCATCATTATCATCATTATTATTATTGTCATCATCATCATCATCATCATCTTTTTAATGGATAATATAATTGTCACAATCCTGTTCACAACCATTATATCATGACATTTTTTTTTTCAAAACACCAACGTTCTGTCAAACATTACCATCACTACTACCAATATAATCATCACCATCATCATCACCATCATTATCTTCATCACCATCACATCCAATAATCTTACAGTAATCATTACATTTTGTAACATAATCTCTTGCTAGGTATTCACACATTCACCATCATATCACATAGACATTTAATCTTAATAACATATGATGACTCGATGACCTTCGCGTATTATGATCATGAACAATTGGCATTAACAACTGTCATGCAATCACCAGTATATCACATGATTCGATCAACACTGAATTAGATAAGGCATTTACTAGTATATTTTATGATCTATTATTTAATGGATTAATCACAATACAATCACCATTTTGTATTATGATCACATTGCCATTTAATCATCATCATATTGCATAATCACATTGCCATACAGTCATCATTATGTTGCACAATCACATTGCTAATAAATCACCATCACATTCCATGATGACCACTCCTTTACATAATCACATTACCATCTAATCAACACAGTCACACCCAACCAATCACCATCACAATGCACAATCCCGCCTATGCAATCACCATAAACAAAACCCATTCAAACATATTCATAACATAACCCTTTCGCCTCACCCTCTCACCAAGTTAATGACTTTCTTCCTTTTGTTTGTGTTCATAAGGACGAAACTCTATTCGAATATGGCTTCATCGTCGCCATTGTCGTTCCCATCATCTTCGGCATCATCTTCCTCGTCGGTCTGTTCGGTAACACCCTCGTCGTCATCGTCATCATCATTAACAGACAGATGAGGTCCACGACGAATTATCTTATCTTCAGGTGAGGCTGTGTGATCTTTTTGTTGTTGTTGTTGTTGTTTTTGTTGTTGTTGTTATTGTTGCTTTTGGTGATGATGGTATGATGATGACCTTCATTATTTTCTTGTCGTTATAGTTTTATGGTTATTATTGTTTTTTTTTTATTATTGTTTATCATTGTTATATTTATTTGAATCGTATATATTGTTGTGATAATTATAGTGAATATAGTGGGGATAATAGTATTACTAATGATATTGATAATAATGACAATAATTTTAATGATAGTGATAATAATAATAATCATACTCATAATGAAAAAAACAATGATAATAGTAATATTAGTGATAATGATGATGATAAAAATAGGAATAATAATGAGGATAATGATGATAATAGTATAAAGTGATAACCACAATAGAACAGTCATCAATAAGAATGATAATTATGGTGAAAAAAAACAATAATGACAGTAATAATGATAATACTTTAAATAATGATGAACAATAATAATATTTATGATAACAATGCTGATGATAGTGATATCAGCAATAAAATAGTGATAATGAAGATGGTGTTATTCTCATGATTGCTTTTATTGTCATCATTATTATCATAATGATAATAATAATCATCATCAATATTTTTATCATCATCACTATTATTAATGTTGTTACTATCATTATTACCAGAATTACTATTGTTGTTAATGTTATAATGTTGATCACAACTATCATAACGATAAAGACGATAATGATAACAGCAATAATAATAGTGATAACGAGGACGGTATTATTCTCATGATTGTTTTTATTGTTATCATCACTACTAAGATTATCATCATCATCATCATCACTATTGCTGTTGTTGTCACTATCACTATTAGTAGTAAAATTGCTAATCTTAATAATGTTATGATATTTCGTGATCGTTACTAGAACACTATAACAAAACGTTCTCAATAGTCGCTTTATAAAGCTCTTGTTCTATCGTAATATTCTCTTTCATATTTTTCCTTTCCCTTCTTCTCCTTCCTTCTACATGCTTTATCATTTCTTTCTTCTTTCTCTTCCGTTTTCATCTCTATTTTTTCTTGTTTTTCGTCTCCTTTGCTTTCTTCTTTTTTCTTCTTCGATTTCTCCATCTACTCCTTTCTTTTTTCCCTTTTCGCCTTCTCTTTCTCTTTATTTTCTTATCTTCTTCTTCGTCTCTTCCTCTTTCTTCTCCTCGTTCACCTATTTCTCTTCGTCCCCTCCCACTCCTCCTCCTTTTATTATCTCCTAACCCTCCCCATTCACTTTTTCCTCCTCTTCCCTCTCCTCCCCTTCCCCTCCCTCTCCTCCTTCTCCATTTCCTCCTCTTTCTACTTCTCCTCCACCCCTACCTCCTCTTCCTTCTCC
>BOPN01006221.1:50000-52500 GCA_017312705.2 Penaeus japonicus
TAAGGAGAAATGAATCAATAGGAAAAACAACAACACCAAAACATATATATATATATATATATATATATATACATATACACACACATAAACCACTAACCAAACACGCTCCCATTCTCTCTTCCACAGCTTAGCAGCGGCGGACCTTCTCTTCATCGTCTTCTGCGTTCCCTTTACGGCTTCAGACTACATGCTGAAGTCGTGGCCTTTCGGGCGAGTGTGGTGCCAGACGGTGCAATACCTCACCTACGTAACAGCGTACGCTTCTGTCTACACGTTGCTTCTGCTGTCCTTCGATAGATTTCTTGCCGTGGTTCACCCGATAGCTGCCTTGACAAGTGAGTGGGAGAACCGGTTTCTTGTTTAGTTGGATGAGGTAGATACTTTGTATGAGGTTATTTGGGTGAGGTAGATACTTTATTCAAGATTATTTGGATGATGTAGCTATTTTGTATGAGATTATTTGGGTGATGTAGCTACTTTATTCGAGATTATTTGGATGATGTAGCTACTTTATACAAGATTATTTGGATGATGTAGCTACTTTATACAAGATTATTTAGATGATGTAGCTACTTTATACGAGATTATTTGGATGATGTAGCTACTTTATTTGAGGTTATTTGGATGATGTAGCTACTTTATACGAGATTATTTGGATGATGTAGCTACTTTATATGAGGTTATTTGGATGATGTAGCTACTTTATACGAGATTATTTGGATGATGTAGCTACTTTATACAAGATTATTTGGATGATGTAGCTACTTTATACAAGATTATTTAGATGATGTAGCTACTTTATAGAGATTATTTGGATGATGTAGCTACTTTATAGAGATTATTTGGATGATGTAGCTACTTTATATGAGGTTATTTGGATGATGTAGCTATTTTGTACGAGATTATTTGGATGATGTAGCTACTTTATAGAGATTATTTGGATGATGTAGCTACTTTATTCGAGATTATTTGGGTGATGTAGCTACTTTATAGAGATTATTTGGATGATGTAGCTACTTTATTCGAGATTATTTGGGTGATGTAGCTACTTTATAAAGATTATTTGGATGATGTAGCTACTTTATTCGAGATTATTTGGGTGATGTAGCTACTTTATAAAGATTATTTGGATGATGTAGCTACTTTATAGAGATTATTTGGATGATGTAGCTATTTTATTTGAGATTATTTGGATGGTGTAGCTACTTTATAGAGATTATTTGGATGATGTAGCTACTTTATTCGAGATTATTTGGATGACTTAGCTACTTTATACAATTTATTTGGATGATGTAGCTACTTTATTCGAGATTATTTGGGTGATGTAGCTACTTTATAAAGATTATTTGGATGATGTAGCTACTTTATAAAGATTATTTGGATGATGTAGCTACTTTATTCATGATTATTTGGGTGATGTAGCTATTTCGTATGAAAATATTTGGATGATTAGTTACTTTATACGAGATTATTTGGATGATGTAGCTACTTTATTCAATTTATTTGGATGATGTAGCTACTTTATACAATTTATTTGGATGATGTAGCTACTTTATTCAATTTATTTGGATGATGTAGCTACTTTATTCGAGGTAGATTTGTTGGAAGGGTGTGATTTTGGGCGTTGCGTTTTGTTATTGTATCTAGAAGGCGTCATTTATTTTATTTTATTTATTATTATTATTTTTTTTCCTCTCAAAGGGTCTCTAAATAAGGTAAACTTTATGGTTTTCTTATTTGGTTTCGTCCTGAATTCTTTTCAGAATTAAAGTGCGGTTACATCACATACACTACATAGCCTTTATCTTGAAATCTATTGATCACATTATCCTACGGTGGGAATTATCTGACTTATGTTAAAAGAGAGGATCAAAATAATTTGCTAAATAGGCATTCCATAGTAGGCTGAGACCATCATTTACTTTTATAATATATGATGCCACTTTGCTTTCAAATTATCACTACCCATCAGCTCTCAAAATTTGACACGAAATATCTTTGGATGATTTATTAGCCACGCTTTTGACAAATTGAATACTACTACACAAAAGTATTGATAAAAATAGTGTAAAACTTCATGATATATGATGTATTTTAAAAATAGTGAAAAGGTTATTATGCATTCTTTAATTAAATCTTTTCAACTTAGTCACTGGCAAGAGATACAATGCACGACCAGAGGAATCTATCATGCTTATAATCAAAATTAAGATATTTGAACAAATCATTAAACAGACCAAATTTGCAATAAAGATTGTCTGTTAATTGACCATTTCAATAAATGTAGTGATGATGTTAAGAATACTCATAGAGACAACTGTAATGAAATTGTTGACATCGATAATATTTCTAACAATAAAATCAGTAATGATAATGAAAATGACAATAGGCCTAATTTTAATACTAACAATGATATCAAACATAATGTAGATATCACCAGTAATTCAACAGATCATAAAAATATACCCAAATCAATTATTGACAGCTATTAACCATAAAC
>BOPN01006221.1:60000-64284 GCA_017312705.2 Penaeus japonicus
TGTATTTTCTGGTTCCTTCTGTTCTCTCCGTTCTCGTTTGCTTTAAAAGGAAGGATGGAATTGAAATAGGAAACGAGCTAAAAGTCGACATCAATATGTTGGACGTGTATTGAATTTGGGCCATTTGAATAACCATGTAATTAGTCAACATGTCATTAATAAAAAAAAAAAAAAAAAATGTGATACGACCTTCGACCGCTCACCAAGGGCCATCTAATGCCTTGTTCTTCGTCTATCTCCTTGCAGAAAAGCGTTCCGAAAGGTGATATCCTGCGGCCCGCAGCGACGGGCGGCGATCAACGGCCGGACGGACTTCGAACGGTCGATGGAGACGCGACCCTTGCGCCCGAGTCCCAACGCCATCCCCATGACCAACATGGCGTCCAGCGACCAGCTGTTGACTCCCTCGTCCGCCATCCTTCGCCACGAAACGACCAACACGACGACCACCAGCTTCACGAACGGCGCCGCGCGTGAGGACGGCGGCGCCAAGAGGACCCAGTCGCAGGAGAAGCTCCTGAACCAGCTCGCGGTCAACAACCCTGCGCAGGATTACGGGGGGGTAGGGGTCGGGGGTCAGAGTGAACATAACAGCCTCGAGAGGGGACATCCAGAGTGACATCCTCACGAGAAAAGCCTTTCCTAAGAAAATTCAAGGATGTTTTCCCCTTTTCTTCGATCGAGGGGAAAGGGATATCTCGAGTGGCATCCTGACGAGAAAAGCCAATGACAAAAGAAGAGAAACGAAACCAAGAATTCTCCCGTTTTTCGATTTTTACTTTTTTCTTTTAGACATTGCGTGTTTTGAACGCTAGGTCGAGAAACGACGAAGAAACGTAAACAAATGATATAACGAAGTGAGTTATCCAGAAAACGAGATTATGGCTCCAAAAATGTATGGTTACAAATAAATGTTATCTTATTATCTTTATTGTAATTAAAATATCAGAAATATGAAGTAGGCATATACACACATATATACATATAAATATATGAATATATATTTTTGTAAATAAGCAAACTTAACATATATTTATTAAGATACATACGATGTTTACATTATATAACTGCATATTAAATGCAAGTATTAAACTTATGTAACTGGGTTTTCCAATCGCTATTTGTTTTTTATCATGAATCATTGGGTCCACAATGTTTCTTTATAGCCGATTCTATCAAACTTTTTAAGACTTGTATCGTAAATATTAATCCAATTACGAGATTGTTGGATGGGAATGTCAGCTGAGGCGACTCGCAGCATCACAGCAGCGGCGACAGATCCATTTCGGTCGCACTCTTTCAGTTGAATCTCCATGCACCTTTTTCTAAGACTGCCGTTGATGTGTGTCACGCCGCCGGAAGCTGATCAGTCTCTGTTAATATCAATACATATACTTGCATATATATATATATATATATATATATATATATATATATATATATATATATATATATATATATATATATATATATTCATATATATGTATGTATGTATATACACATATATACATACATATATAAATATATACATACACACGAATGTATATATATTATTGTAGTGGGTATCATGGCATATGCTCAAAAATTCACCTTATTGTTTTTCGTTAGTGACTGAGACTTGTATCGCAGTATCTTGGGCTGATATGCTTTTGAGCCCCGCATGTCAGCCCAAACCTCGATAGATCTTGGTACGTTTACATTTGTCAATAGGAGACCCACTATTTGGCCGGAAATTTCCATTTTAATAGGAAATGTAAGTTGACGATAACAAGGGGAATGTGGTATATATTATACAATTGCTCTTATACATTCAGGATTTGATTTTTACTTTATGGTCATACTGAAAGATTGTATAAATGTGTTTTTTTTTTCTCTTATATCATTACTGTATAGTGTCATTATTATTAAAGGAGATGTGTTTTCATGTTATAGTATCGTTAGCGTATGCATTGTTAGTCATACAATGAACTATTGTTTGAGGTAATCATGTAATATATTAAAAAAAAAGAACTACTGTATTTGCAGGAAAATAATTATATATCTATAAATGTAAATAAGTCTTGTACATTGTAATAGCCGCAATCCTACTTTTATGAACGAATTAAGTCAACATATAGACTGCATGTCCTAAGGCGTTTTGAGCCAGATTATCTTGAACGATGGAGAGATTTCTCTTTTGTCTCTTGTGTATAGATCTTGAGGACGACCGGAGCTTCCAGTACTGACTTGGAGTAATATTGTTGCATTGAGAGTAATTCTGTGGAAGAGGGACTTTTTTTTTTTTTTTTTTTTTTTTTTTTTTTTTTTTTTTTTTTTTTTTTTTTTTAAGAAGTGGATTGTAAAGGTATTTGACTCCCAAATCAGCAACTCTAGTTTTGGCGGTTGTTTAACTTCGATGCAAATAACATATATAAACGTACTCAGAATGCTATATTTAGGCACACACACATACACACACACACACACACACACACACACACACACACACACACACGCACATACACACATTAGACTGGTATAAAATGCTTTAGACTGATAACAGTATTAATTACATTTGTAGATATTGTTGACAGTAATATGTTGAATCATTAATACGTGTGCTTGCTAAAGGAACACATTTAAAGAATTTCACAGATTATTATATAAACATTAGAAACGACAGTGATAATTACGTATTAAAAGTAAAAATTACTGGTGTTTATCATCAATGAATATACATCGATTGAGGACCCTAATGTCATGAATATTATGATGATGTGACTGACTGTCAAGGGGAAATTCCTAATCAGTGGAGGAGTATTAATGCCCAAATACCCTGATAAACGATGGACAGGTAAAACTACAAGAGAAGATATCATTCTGGGTTTTGAGATTTTTATTGCTACCCCTTCCCTCCCCTCCCTCCCACACATACACACACACCTTTCTCTACTGATTGTTATTAATATGTTTGAAATCTTCCACTTCCATATGAAAACACAAGCATACAAAAGGAGAAAGCAAAAAATAAGAATAAGGAAGGGGGGAAAAGGCCATCATAGGTGCCATAGTGTTCTAGCTAGAGTAAGCCAAAGGGAAAACGAGAACTCCTATAAACAACCCCCCAAAAAAAAGGTGAATGACTAAAAACAAAACAAAAAACACTGTAGATAGAACAGCAGAGAAACCCACTACATAACAAAAAAATTAAAAAATACAAACTTTACTAATAGATAAGCTTCGAGACCTTGCTGCACTTCAGGTCTGAAAACTCCTATCATCAAATAAATCCCCTTTTGTATAGAGTAGGGTCTTCCGCCATAAGGGTATTTGGTTATTAGGAAATCTTCCTCGAATGATTTCTCTTCCGCCGCGGACCAGGAGTGTTCGGAAGGCTGAATCCTACGCTGACTTCGACTCGGTAATTGTTTCGTCGGGTCTTCCTCTTGCACACAGGTTGTTGAAGGGGAACGATGCTCAAGTGTGTGTGTGAGAGTATGTATGTGTGTATGTATATATGTTATGTATGTTCATTTTCATTAGTGTAATTTCTTTACTGTTTTTTTTTTTTTTTTTTTTTTTTTATTGTGAGTGTGTCTGTGTGTGCGTGTGCGTTTTCACTCGTGCGCCAATAAGGTATATATATATAAATATAAATATATATAAAACTGTCCCTGTATATGTATTACTCGTGCAGAAGATGCTGATCTCTCTCCTAGTGTGGGGATCTTATCAATAGTTGAGTAATTATCAGATTAGCTTTTTACAGAATGAAAAATAAGAAAATGCTTGGTAATAGTTTTGACTTGTCTCTGAAATGGGAGACAATTTATTGCATTTTGATTTATAAGAAAGATAAAACAAGTTGATCTTTTCTTAAATTTGTTTACAGAAATCTGAAAACGAGATATAAAATGAGATTGGAATTTTGCAGCCATTTTCCTTAAAAAAAAAAAAAAAAAAAAAAAAAAAAAAAAAAAAAAAAATCAAAGATGGTTTGGAATATTCATATTACTTCAATCGGCTGTATTACGAAAGTCTGATCTTTTCTATCAATCTTTTCATTTATCATTCATGGCGAGTTATCAGTTGTGATAACTGAGAGATCTGCTTCGGAATCTACCCCCCCCCCCTTCGTCCATACCGCTTATGCGAGAAGCACATGTAGGTTTTATTGTAGTTGTGACGTGTACAAGAGCGACTCCAAATATTCAGATTTTAAACTTGGGATTTATAATTATACATATATATATTCATATATATACGTACACACACACACACACACACACACACACACATATATAT
>BOPN01006223.1:20000-25000 GCA_017312705.2 Penaeus japonicus
TATAAAAGAATAGAACAAACAGTGCATCTGGCACTCCTAGACCACCTTTGGAAAGAAATCCTTATTACCCTTCTTCATGTCCACATCCAGAACCTGATTAACCCAACAATCGGTTTCAGACAGCACTCGCCCACAACAACCTTCCACAGCTCGACTTGGGAGAATCCGACTCATGGGAGATTTTAAATGTAATCCCTCCCAACACAAACCTCAGCACGTCGGCAACTATGACTCTGGATGATCAGATAAAACTTATACCTGACAAAGAATACAATCCGACAGATGAGAAAAACATAAGGTTGCCGTCAAACGTCACCCAGTCACCTAAACAAGAAGCAACAGCTAAACAAACCGAAAAAAAGCAGAACCGACGGTACAAACACCGGTTCAGGCTACACAAACAACTGTCAGGCCAAAACAAGCCACACAAACACACCTTAAGGATTGCAGTAGATCCAAGTCACGCAACCGCCAGACTAAAGAAAAAGAAAGGAAAGGCACAGGGCCCTGTCCAGAACACCGCGCAGCTCGTCCAATGCAGACATGGTCACAGCCAACACACTACACAAACACCTCTTTGCTGGTGAGATGGATATCTCCAAAATTAACATAATAAGATACAATCATATAGACGATTTGAGCAATGGATACCTCCATGCAGACACAGAACAAAAATCATGAATCCATTTCCCTCAATAACTAACCGCCTCACAACAGTACTACATAATGTACTGCAGTGGACGTTCAACCGCCGCAATGAGCTCTGTAACACATCATCATTAACAGTCACGGACTCAACAACACAAGCAAAATAAAGAGACACACATACACGACATACTAAATAAATCACTCAGGTGAACGAAGCGATGGCCTCGCTCTCGCCATCAAATCCAAAATGAAACACAAAATACACAACATTTTCACATAAGAGCTCATGACAGTGGAAATTAACACGCCACATGGTCACATCCTCATAGCAACAATATACCTACCACCTCGACGACTTTAGATACTTGACCAGGACATATTCAGCTCCTCAGACACAGAAAACCTACATATACACTCGGGGACTGGAATGTACACTATACATTCGGCTACAACTACACAAACACCGTGGGCCAAGGGCTCGTCTCTCGCGTCCACAACGGCACACTACAACACATATAAACAAATCCAATTATAATCCCTTCGCATCCAAGGGAAAACTTCAAACAGGCAAATTGAGATTCCTTCATGGAAACCTTCTCACACACCTGAACTACAAGAGAATCCCACAACAGACATTGACACATGCTTGGAATCCTGGTACTACATAAACAGCCAGACAAGCTCACATTCCAATATCAATATACAGAACCATCCCTCAATACAAGGAAAACGACACCCTTCACTCTCTTATTACGCAATACCACAACATCCATCAACTCGCCCAAACACGAGGATAGGATCACGAATTGAGGACAGTTACAGACAAATACAAGCAGAATTACAAAACTCAAACAAAGAAATACATACGCACACAAAGACAACACTCATAAACCAACTCTGCCAGAACCATACAGACTCAAAGAAATCTGGAACTCTTACATAAAAAACTAATGGGGATTGATAAACAACGCTGCTCACACATATACAATGACCAAAACGAGAAAATTGACACCATGCAGGGAATGGAAACATTACACAGACGTTTCTGGCAGGGAAACTTTCAAATCACAGACACCATAAATGAAATACATGAGTTGCTACAAAACACCTCCTACAACCCACAGAAACAATTAATCTCACCATAATAAACAGCACAGGCCTTTTCACCACGCCAATAACACCAAGAGAAGTTGCAGAGGTTATACAACAAGCAAAAAACAAAGCGCCTGGGCAAGCAAACGAAACAAAACAATTCTTCAAAACCTTCCTTCAAACATGATACACAGACTCTGTCAAATTTTCACGCTTCTTTTTCCAACACTATTCCAGGACATTTTCCAACAGTATTCAAACACGCCTGTCTTACACTCATACCCAAGCCAAACAAATTAGTACACTATGTGAACAATTACCGACCGATCTCCTTGCTCGAGGTCCCGGGGAAAATACTCGAATGAATCATAACAAAAAGACTAAACATACACCTAGAAACAAACAACTTTTATAACCCCCATTAATACGGATTCTGTCAACACAGAGGAACTGGACATCAGCAAGGCCTTCGACAAGGTATGGCATACTGGACTGAAACACAAACTTATCAACCTACATCTTCCACACAGCAACTTTCTCGACAACAGAACCGCAAACATGCACTCCGAACACTTCCATGGGCCTCCCATATCCTTTAGGAGTGGGGTTCCCCAGGGAAGTGTTCTGGCACCAACACTTCATACTAAACACTGCAGACTTTCCTCTCCCAACACCTTACAGCAACTATATATCTTACGCAGATGACATCACACAAATCATTACACACCCAAGCAAATAAAAAAACATAATGAATATATCCACTCAATCACATTCGAGAGGAAATGAAAGATCCAAACAAATACATGAAAGTTCACAAACTCACTAAAAAATCAAGTAAACAATACAGACATACCAAACGCAAACAATGGCAAACTACTTGGCCTCTCCCTCAACAGATCGGGTGTATCCACACACGTATTACACCGCATAAAAGAAGCAAACATCACACTCGCCAAAGTACACGGATTCACACAATGTACAACACGAACTAAAACAGTCCTCCAATCCATACTTGAATACACACCAATACCACTACATACAATCTCAAAAATACAACAAATAAACATGTATGTGCTGAGCTGCAAACATACGGTACCCAAATAATACACCTTCTCATGAGCTACACGAGAGACACAATATCGAACCATTAAACACAAGAATACACACACGTGCATATAAAACATGGGAGAGGCTGCAAGAAACAGATGATCCACTCTATGCAACATCATAGAAACACAATAACACTCACACAAACAACCATTGGTGGCCAAGGAGCCGGAAAGTACTTACCAAACGACCACCGCAACCTTTATACACTCCTGATTGTCCCCCATCCAAGACTGACACCAGATATAACACTGATAATTTTACAGTTGAATCACCTACATCACTATGCAAGAATTCATGGATGGACACAAAACCTGTGAGCAAGATACAGAACAGTGCAAAGAAAACTCTCACAGAAATGGAAGGGAGCAGCAAATGACCACTGGGAAGACCTTGTAAGGAACGTCGAATGGGACCGAAAAGACCCACAGTCATTCTGGACAGCAATCAAGTAGCTGATGGGAAGAAACGAACAGGATCAGAAGATCTATGAAGAACAAGAAAACCTGTTCAGAAATTACAGATGAAGAAGAGAACTTTTACAGTAATTTCGAGGAGTCTATCATTAAGGAAATAGGAAGACACACTGACATTCTATCTACAGAAGCAGCTGCTGATTTCACAAGACTAGATCCCACCGACCCACTAATAGCCAAGATCAGGCCCAGAGATGTCAAACTAACTATCCAGAGTTTTAAGAACAAAACTGCACCAGGCAAAAGCAGGATCAACAAGACGATCCTGCAGAATCTTCCAAACAAGATGTTGCTGAGAATGGCAAAACATATACGATGCCTCTCTCAAAGCTAGCTACTTTCCTGATTACTTCAAAGGGCCAAGAATCAGGGTGACTCCGAAAACAGGGAAAAAAATAAAAAGTAGATAATTACAGACCGATTTCTCTACTGTAAGTCCCAGGCAAAGATGGTGAACTTGAGATTGCACAACCACCTGGAGATGAACGACCTGCAAAATTCCAAGCAACATGGCTTCAGTCCAAGCAGAGGAACATTGTAGGCCATTGCAATCATTTATGGAAAGAGCCAAAGTAACTTAGTGAATGTGGTCCTCAGAGATGTGGCCAAAGCCTTTGATAAAGTCTGGCACACAGGCCTGAAACTCAAGATAATCAGGATGTACCTCCTGACGCCCTTGGCCAAGCTATTATGCGACTTTTTAGAAGATAGAAGTGCAAGAATAGTCATCAGTATTACAGTAGGTTAAGCAATCCCCCTCAGCAATTGAGTCCCACAGGGATTCCTTTCACCATTTATACAGCAGATCTGCCTGAACCATCACATGGCAGCAGTCACTATATGTATGCCAATGACAACACCCAGATCATCAAGTACGAATGGAAGTCAATAGACATGATGGCACTCAGAACTGCCAAAGCTGCAGAAACCATCAACCATTATGAAACACAATGGAAGATCTCGACCAACATGAGAAAATTCCAAGTCCTTCCTGTGGCCAAATTTACGACGTCTGATCGTGGGCGAGAAAGCCGTCGACTATTGCGACAGAGGAAAGATACTGGGGCTAATAATTAGCAGAAGAGGAATTCTCCCTCACATAAGTGAAAGAGCACAGAAAGCAAAACATTAGCTGGGCCAGATCAGATGTTTGCACACTATGAGTCCTAAAACTAAGCTCTACATTTATAAAGCCATAGTGCGACCCATCATGGAATACCCGCCAGTGCCTAACCACACCATTTCAAGGAAGCAGATGATGAAGCTACAGAACTATTCAGAACCAAGCAGGCAAATGGATTCTAAATATCCACTTTCCTCAAGTAGTCACCACAGAAGAGATCCATGCAAGACTAAGGATCGAGGCGATCAACAAGAGGTTCCACCAGCAAGCAAGAAGATGGAGAAGAATCCAAGATGAGGATGAGGAGCTCTACAATTGCCTCTACTCTTGTCTAGAAAGCACAGATGCCTGATGGCCTAAAAGCCTCATCAAAATCAATGAAATTGAAGAGGTTGAGGCAATCTTCACGGCAGCAGGCATGGGAGGCCGTTGAATCGGTAAGGAGGCAACAATCAAGAGAAGACAAAGAAGACAAGACTGATGAAGTAACACTGGAAGAGGACGTGCAACAAGATTTTTTACAATTTTAAGCTAGACCACAAGCTAACCCACAG
>BOPN01006223.1:37500-42500 GCA_017312705.2 Penaeus japonicus
CTGTATCTCTTCTTATTGCTTTATTCTCTTAACTTTTCTCTCTTCCCTTTTGCTTCATATTTCTTCTCTATCTCCTTCAATTATTCGTCTATTTCGACTTCTGTTTTCGGTGCATCATCTGTAGTTGTTTATGCACCATCTCCTTCCCTTGCCTTTGTTACATTCTTCTTCTACACATTTCTCTTCTCCTTTTCCTCCTCTGTCTCCTCCCCATCTACCTCCTTCTTCCCCCTTCCCTTTCTTCTTCTTCTCCTTCTCCTCCTCCTCTTACTCCTACTTGTAATGCACTGATATTGCAAATCATGTGACCTAAGGCACATTTAATCCATTGTTATTATGCCTGTTGTCAGTCCTGACCTGACACTTCCTGCACCCTATGTCTGCTTCCTGTAGCTGCCCTAGCAACTGTGTTTCCTTGAGGAAGCCCTACGGCATAGAAAATGACTCAAGATTTGTACTTGAGGACACAGAAGGAACCCAGAGAGAGAATCGAAGAGAGAATGGACAGATAGAGAGAAGAACAGGCAGAGCGAACAGCTCGACCAAGTGTATAACCGAGTCCACCAATAAAGACCATGACACGTGAACGTCTGTTTGTCTTATCCACCGGGTACAACGGGCGAAGCTTGTGGATCACAACCGCTGGAAGTTAGAGGCTTACAACCAGGGCATCGAGTGGCTTACACTACTACTACTCCTCCTACTCCTCCTCCTCCTCCTCCCCTGCTCCTCCTACTTCTCCCCCTGCTCCTCCTCCCTCCTCCTCCTCCTCCTCCCCTGCTCCTCCTCCCTCCTCCTCCTCCTCCTCCTCCTCCTCCTCCTCCCCCTGCTCCTCCTCCCTCCTCCTCCTACTCCTCAGCCTCCTCCTCCTCCTCCTCCCTCTTCCTCCTCCCTCTTCCTCCCCCTTTTTCCTCCCTCCCTCCTTCTTCCTCTCCCTTCTTCCCCTTCACCTCCTGCTCCCCCTCCTGGGTGGTGGGTGGAGGAGCAGGAGGGGGAGGGGGAGGTGGTGATGATGGTTTGGGGAGGGGGAGGAGGACGTGGTGATGGTGGTGGAAGAGAGGAGAATGAGTAGGGGGAAGGAGAGGAGGAAGAGGATAAGGAATAAAGAAAGGAGAGGAGAGGGAATGGAAAGAAGCACTAGGGGAGGGAGGAGTGGAGTGGGGGATGGAGAGGGCAAAATGGGAAAAGGGAGGCAAGAATAGGGGGTGAGGGTGGAAGCGGTGGGGGAGAGGGATAGGGTGATGGGATGGGTACGAGAGAATAGGTAGATGGAGGGAAGAATAGGTGATAAAAGGGAAAAGGGAGTTATTTTAATGGAAGAAAAAGGGAGACAGGTTTTGTAGAGAAGGAAAAAAAAAAGTCACTCAGACAAAAATAATAGGAAAAGAGAGACAAAAATTAATACATACCCGACACAAATAAAATAAAATACATAAAAAAGCTAAAGAATGAGTCCGCAAATAATGATAAAGTCAAAACACAAACATCAAAAAAGCGAGAGAAAAAAAGTGTCAACGATCCTATAGAACGAAAAAAAAAATAGTTGCAGCCACATCAAAGTGTCAACTTGTCGGCCGCCGAAGTAACGCAATTCCCCGAAATCTAAGTTTTGCGTGAAGCTTCCGATAGAACATGGCGGTTCGTTTGATGTCGCCTGTTGAGCGGAAATTGTGGATAACGACTGTGTATATGAAGTATGGCTTACAAGTGTCATATTTGTAGATTTGGGGAAGATTTGGCCGTGGGAATGTATGTAGGCTTGTGTGCGGAGCGGCTTCTCTCGGTGGTTCGGTCCCGTTTCGAGCGACTCGTCGACACTGCGAACCGAGATGAAGCAGCAGGAGGCCTTGCGAGGCGCGGCGGTTTAGAGTAAAGACACACGGCGATAGAAATGAATTGTGAGTCTATTGATACATGTGTGTGTGTGTGTGTGTGTGCAGTTGATGCATATATATANGCAAGTAAACAATTCCTCAAATAGCTTGCAACTTCACACACACACACACACACACACACACATAGTCAAACCTGTCTAAGCGATCACCAATACACTATGACCCCCAGGCCATTACGCCCTCCAGCTCGAAATTCCCCCGCAGAAAAATCACGTTTTCAAAAACCTGTAAACAAGGACCACGTGACGAGAGACAGCCCTGTTTGTTTCCGAACGGATGTGGAAATCTATAACCCACCACCACATGACCAGCGCTTGAGCAAGCACTGACCACGCACTAGCTAACAGTCAGGCACAACGACCGTCAATTCACACTTGGCTATTTTGGTTGTCATGAACTGTCATGTCTGTAGGTACACATGGAATGGTCTTTAGGGCAGATTCATTTTTCGCCACAAAATGCAATTTAGTCACTAACCTGTCGAGAAAGACCACTTGTCCTTAGAGATTATATATATAATATATATATATATATATATATATATATATATATATATATATATATATATACATGTATATATACATATATATATACATATATATATATATATATATATATATATATATATATATATATATATATATATATATATATATGTATATATATATATATATATATATATATATATATATATATATATATATATATATATATGTATGTATATATATATATATATATATATATATATAAATATATATATATATATATATATATATATATATATATATATATATATATATATACATACATATATATATACATATACATACATACATACATACATACACACACACACACACAGATATATATATATATATATATATATATATATATATATATATATGTATATATACATATATATACATATATATATATATATATATATATATATATATATATATATATATATATATATACATATGTATACATACATACATACATACATACATATGTATATATGTATATATATATATATATATATATATATATATATATATATATATATATATGTATATGTATATATATATATATATATATATATATATATATATATATATATATATTATATATGTATATATATGTATATATATATATATATATATATATATATATATATATATATATATATTTATTTATATACATATATCCTCTCTCTCTCTCTCTCTCTCTCTCTCTCTCTCCCTCCCTCCCTCCCACGCAGAACAACAAATAACAACAAATAACAATGATTTGAAAAAGCGTTCTATTGCAAATATTTCCCCTCTTCTGGCCGGAGTTCCATCTAGAGATTTTCCAGCGTCGATAACAGGACCAGTGGATGACGGCAATATGCCACAGCCACCAGCACAGGTAGCGGGGAGGGAAGGGTGGAAGATGGGCTGTATCCAGAAATGGACATGGACGCACTGGCAGGCCTGGTGGGAACTATGGAAGAGGAAGGGGGAATAATTTTGGGAGATAGATAGATAGATAGATAGAGC
Organism: Penaeus japonicus; assembly: GCA_017312705.2. Classification (NCBI taxonomy): domain Eukaryota; kingdom Metazoa; phylum Arthropoda; class Malacostraca; order Decapoda; family Penaeidae; genus Penaeus; species Penaeus japonicus. Next base: position 40,937 of record BOPN01006223.1, read on the forward strand.
AGAGAGAGAGAGAGAGAGAGAGAGAGAGGGGGGATAGAGAGGGAGGGGTGCAGATAGAGAGATGGATAGATAGATAGATAGATAGATAAAGAGAGAGATGAAAATAGAAAATGGCAGTGGGAGAAAAAGAGTTTTAACATAACTAATACCAATAGATTTCTATTGAAGCAGGATATGATGTGGGATAATAAATAATAAGTAGGTGGGGCTTAATAATAAAATAAACAGTCAGATAACATAATAATAATAATAATAGTCAGACAGAATTACAGAATTGATATGCTATGTCACAATGCACGATATTTGAGAAATTAACCAAGACTATAGTATTGGTGATAATGCCGATGGGACCTCCAAGAAATATATAATAAAAATGAGAAGTGTAACGATACATTTTAGTATTTGATACGATTTCCTCTAATGATCGCAATACCAATGATAATACAATTAATGTGCTGATACTATTGATAATGTTAATGTCTGCACAATAATGATAAATAATGATGGTGATGGTACAATCACAATAATCATATAATGATAAAAGTGAGGATGAATGTGACGAAGGTAATGGATGATAGTGATGATAGGAGTAAATATGGATGATATCTGTGTTTGGCACATAATGATAATGGTATTGATGATATGATAATTGTAAAAATAATGATGATAAGAATGATTACGCCATTGATGTTATCGTCAGTAGTAACAATGATAATAAGTAATAGATAATTGAATATTCGGATATTGATCCTTGGTGATGATGACGATGATGATAAATAATGATGATAACAAGAATGATAATGATAGAAATAATATTGATGATTATAATGAGATGAAGAACAATAATGCGAAGAATAACAATGATAGTACCAATAACAGTAGTGACAATAACAAGAAATGTATACAAAAAAACAAATAACAAAAAATTATAATACTGCTGAAAAAAATAAATAATAATATATATCAATGATTCAATGCAATAATGCCTGCAGCTTCATAATGTACTAAGGGCAGGCGACGCGATAACAATGGAACAGGAAATGGAAACCTCGGCCTTGATGACAACAATCTGCTTCCTTAAATCCGGTGATGCGTTTATTTACATAAAAAAGACGTTCCGGACCGGATTCCGTCCAGCAGTTCAGTTGCAGCCGCCCCGGTATCGATAACATTGATAACGGTTCATCAGGAAGACGAAATTCCGAGTTTGAAGAGTCGAAAGCGAAACTTTGTGATTTATTGCTATTGTGATGAATGAAGGTCTTACTCTGTGTTGTTTGATTTGTTTATTTTTCTTGTTTTATGTGTATTAGATACCTGATAAACAAAGGATTGATATCATGGGTTTATCTATTTATATTTCTTTGATATTCTAATATTTTGGCTTTTTCTACCTATTCAAAATCTATTTCAGTCAGTTATAACTGATTGAAAACATAGTCACATGTTTCTATTTAGCAAAACCAAACGAAGCCGTTAGTATGAAGCCGTCTTCAATTCTCGGAAAGGAAATACTGTAGTTTGTGCAGGTATTGATATCGTAAGTAAAAAAAAATTTATCATC
>BOPN01006223.1:45000-54406 GCA_017312705.2 Penaeus japonicus
ATATATATTATTATTATTATTATTATTATTATTATAATATATATAATATATTATTAATATATATTATATATATTACTATATATATTATATTATTATATATATATGTATTATTATTATTATTATTATTATTATTATTATATACATATATTATTATTATATATATAATATCAATAATAATATATTAATAATAATAATTAACACTACTTATCCACACACACACACAGATACATAGATAGATAGAGAGAGAGAGAGAGGGGGGGGAAGAGAGAGAAAAGGAGTCGGAGGGAGGGAGGGAGAAGATCAAGAGAGAAATAGTAGAGAGAAAAAAAGAAAACATGAAGAGGGAAAGAGAAATAAAGGGAAAAAAAAAGAAAAGTAAAAGGGATATAAGAAAATGTTTGACAAAGAGAGAGAAAAGGGGATGCAAAGAAGAAAGAGATAAACTCACACAAAGCAACAAAGAAATGAGCAGAAAGAGAATCGGAAAGAGAGAAAAAGATAAGGAGTGAGAAAGCGCAAGGGAAACTAAAACAAAATGTTGTGCAGAAAGAGTTGCAATGGAGGAAGGAACGAAAAGAAACGAGAGAGGGAAAGAAAATACATTTTACATGCATTCTGTTGGGTATTTCCTTTCATTCAGCCGCACATGTGTGGATATGCAGTTGTATGTGTGCGTGTGCTTCTGTTTCTGTGTGTGTGTGTGTGTATATGTAGATATGCAGTTGTGTGTGTGTGTGTGTGTGTTTATTTGTTTGTTTGTTTGTATGCATTTAATGATATAACTTTTAATCAAAAAAAGAAAAACTTGGTATGTTCAAGATGGATGTAGGGCAATTATGTTTCATACATATGTCAAAACAGCCTGAACCCGGAGAGCTCATGTCTTCAGCGCGACTCAGAGGGGCTTACTTGGCTGACATCGTGCTTTCAATCCAGGTCAAGTACTCTGTAATGGAATAAGTCCTGTTATGATTCAAAGGATCGAAGAAGGGTCGTTTGGTTATTACGGTAATTGGCTGCAATGATGATGAAAATGGAATCATTGACGATGCGGATGCACATTGCACATGTCATTGGCAACATGATAATGGCAATGACGATGTATCAGTAACGACAGGAATATGAATTATCATAATAATAATAATGATAATAACTATAGTAAAGTTAGTCATAATAATCATGATGATGATATTAATAGAATATTAATGATTCCCCAAGGCAAGACTGACCCGTGACACGAGCGTAGACTCCCGGCGTTCCCGGCTTGGCACAGCCTGCGCCCCACGACACGATGCCGATCTGCTCGAACTGCGCCGGTCTGCCGCCGCGCGCAGTCACCATCGGGCCGCCGGAATCGCCCTGAAGGAGGGGGAGGAGGTGAGCTTGCATCGTACTGGTATGCGTTACGATGATCATTCACACCGACATACACAAACACGCACGTTTATGTGTGTGTGTATGATCATAAGCATTTTGTAACATTTTTACCTAAAGATCAAATTCTACGCCTGTGAAATTCTTTGTTTGAGTTAAGCTATTTTTGTCGAAACTAATTGCCAAATTGGACGCCCTTCTGAACATCAGGGGCGCGACCATACGACCTCTGCACTCGGAGGCAGTGAGTCACAGTGCCGTCATTAATGTTTACTTGATGCAACAAAAGCAGTGGATATCCTCGAGAACAGGAAGGCCGACCCGATCTAACCTGGCAGGAGTCCTTCCCGCCCGCGTCCAGGCCGGCGCAGATCATGTTCTTGGTGACGAGGTCAGAGTAGGTCTCCATGCACTTGCCGTTGCTCATGGTCGGGAGCGTCACCTCCATCAGCACGTCGGAGGGGACGCCGCCTGCAGGAGGACCATTCGGAGACACGGGAATTAGTCAACTGTTGTTTAGAAAAGAGTGTTTGCATGTGTTTGTCTTTGTGTTTGCGTTTGTAAGGGTGTGGCAATACATACATATATACTTACATTTATATATATGAATATATGTATATATATATATATATATATATATATATATATATATATATATATATATATATATATATATATATACATATATATATATATATATATATATATATATATATATATATATATATATATATGCACACACACACACACACACACACATATATATATACATGTGTGTGTGTGTGTGTGTGTGTGTGTATGTTTGTGTGTGTACGTATGAAAGAGAAAGAAAGAAAACGCGCACATGAAAACAAAGAGAGAGAGAGAGAGGAAGGGAGGCGGGAGAGAACATCGTTATAAGAAAAAGAAAATGACCCCACTGCACAAGACACCCAAGAGATCAACCCGTCAGCACAATGGCCAAGCAAGAACCGACGATTCACAACTGCGGTTAAGACCCTCCGACGTGTGCTCCGAGGCCCTACCTTCACTAAGGGTTCCCCATCCTGTCACTGTGGCGGAGACATCGTCGTAGTCGTCCTTCTGTTCCGGCAAGCACACTGGCATCACCCTGTCGCTGAACTCGATGGGCTCCACCTCCAGCAGGGCGATGTCGTTGTCTACAGTTTCTGGGGAAGTGATTTCGAGAAGATATCAGCTGTTGTCATCACGCATCATTGTATGTCGCATATTTATGTTGATCTAAGGATAACGTAAACTTAAAGACAGTCGGAGGTTCTAACCATCTTCGTAGTTAGGATGCAGGACGGTTCTTCTGATAGCGTGGCGCGATTCGGAATTCGAAGAAACCTTCAGGTTATGAGCTCCTATCAGGACTTCGTAAGTACCCTCACGTCCTGCTATGCTGCAGGTGAATGCATGGAAAGTCAAAATTAATAAAATGAAATTGCAAGAAGTAAGATGACAATCCAGTAATAATTTATAAAGGCATTGTATCTTGGGTATATGTAAGAAAACGTTTCATTGTCAGAAATGAATTGCTGTAATACATTTTTATAACTAAGCCTACCCTCAGGTGCATGATGTTCAAACGAGAAGAAAATGAATCCGAAATAATTGCTCATTGCAAATCTAAAGCCATTAATAATGAACACATCTCTAGTATAGCTTTTAACAACCAATCCACCACATGAATTAGACCACATAGTTCCCAAACACCCACTTTTCAGCACAGTGCGCCGCCGTGAGGATCCAGGTTCTGTCGACGATGGAACCGCCGCAGAAGACAGTCGACGAACCGGAGAACACGAGTCCAGCTTGCCAAGGGTATTCGTTCTCTCCCGTGGCTTCTCCGCCAACGATCTTCGTTTCGCTGCCTCCGAACTTCAGCCCACACTCTGAGAAAATGGGTAATGAATGGGTAATGAAATAGGTAAGAATGACTGGTTTATGGTATATGCGCTAAGGAGTCTACCCACAATGTTAACGTTTTCGATCTTTACGAGTTTTACTCTGTTCCTCTTGTTCTTCTTTTCCTTCGTTTTTCTTATCTTTCCTTCGGTGCGTATGTGTGTGTAGGTGTGTGTGTGTGTGTGGGGGGGGGGGGTGTATGTATACATCCAAAATATACAAATAGATATAGCATCAAACTCACAAGCTTATGTAAACTGACACACACAGCTATAATACAAACACCTTTCCTTACGCCTAATTACCTGGGAGGTTAGTCACTGGCTTCGACGTGGAAATGATGGGCGCGGCCGTGGAAGGGGAAGCCTGCAACCCCGAGACGCTGCAGTTGAAGCCAGACAGATTGTTTCTTTTGTTGGCCTTGAACTCTACCACGAGATTTTCATCAGTCACTGTGACCTTTGGAGACTCTCTACCGCAGAATCTGAAAAAAAACAAAAGGCGTATATGTACACATATATATGTGCATATGTATATATATATATATATATATATATATATATATATATATATATATATGTGTGTGTGTGTGTGTGTGTGTGTGTGTGTGTGTGTGTGTGTGTGTGTGTGTGTGTATATATATGTGTGTGTGTGTATATATATATATATATATATATACATATATATATATATATATATATATATATATATGTATATATATATATATATATATATATATATATATATATATATATATATATATATATATATATATATATGTACACACACACACACACATATGTATATATTTATATATATATATATATATATATATATATATATATATATATATATATATATATATAAATATATATATATATATATATGACTAACTATGAAAAACGATATTAAAGTAACTGTTACTGTAAATTCGTTTCAATTTTTTCCTTCTTTTCAATCGTGAACTGTAATATATACGTACTTAGAATTATTTTTTCTAGTGACAGAGAGAGAGAGTGAGAGTGAGAGAGAGAGAGAGAGTGAGAGTGAGAGAGAGAGAGAGAGAGAGAGAGAGAGAGAGAGAGAGAGAGAGAGAGAGAGAGAGAGAGAGAGAGAGAGAGAGAGAGAGAGAGAGAGAGAGAGAGAGAGAGAGAGAGAGAGAGAGAGAGAGAGAGAGAGAGAGAGAGAGAGAGAGAGAGAGAGAGAGAGAAAGAGAGAAAGAAAGATAGAGACAGACAGAGAGAAATAGAAGCAGAAAGATAGAACTTACTTTCCCTTGGCCTTCACACTGAGAAAATCTTGACATCTGTTCTTCCTGACGCGATTCTGCATCCTGAAGTCATTGCATGCAAGAGTAAGTTGCATGTTGCTTATTGCGGGCTGGGAAATTGGGAGACACGTTGAAAAGTTATTATCATCAACATTACTACTGTCACTGTCACAGCCATCACCACTATCATTGTAATATTGTTATCATTATTATTATCTTTGATATTATCATTATGATTATTACTATTACTATCATATCTATTATTATAATCATTATTATCATCCTCATTATTAGTATCCTTATTATTAGTATTATCATCATTATCATTAATAACGTTATCATCATCAGTACTATTATCTTCATTATTTCATTATCATCATCATCATTGTTATATTTATTTCTTTATTATCATCATTATTACTATTGTTATGGTTACTACTCTCATTATTGTTATTATTGGCATCGTTATTGTTATCATTATTATTTCATTATCATTGTCCTTATAGGCAGAAAAGAAAGGATAATGAGAGAGAGAGAGAGAGAGAGAGAGAGAGAGAGAGAGAGAGAGAGAGAGAGAGAGAGAGAGAGAGAGAGAGAGAGAGAGAGAGAGAGAGAGAGAGAGAGAGAGAGAGAGAGAGAGAGAGAGAGAGAGAGAGAGAGAGAGAGAGAGAGAGAGAGAGAGAGAGATTGAAAGAGGGAGAGATATATAGATAGATAGAGAGAGAGAGAGAAAGATTGATAGATAGATAGATAGAAAGAGAGAGAGAGAGAGTACACAAACCTCTCTATCCTTACCACAAACCTCCAGCCACACCTCCTGTTAGGATAAGCATTCGGATAATTTGGCGAGTTGAAGAAGAGCACCTCGCCTGGAGCCACGGGGATGCTTTCGGCCGGCTTGGAGCACGAGGGGGACCCTGGCGGGACGTATAGGCACAGTTGCAGGGAGGACGAAATGCGTATATATATATATATATAAATATATATATATATATATATATATATATATATATATATATATATATATATATATATATATATATATATATATATATATATATATATATATATATATATATATATATATGGCGATGGGTAGGATAAGGATGATTGGTGGTGGGGATGGGGGTGGTGGTGGGGGTGGGGGTGTTGATGATGGTGATAGTGGTGGTGATGGGGATGATGATGATGATGATAACATCATCATGATTGATAATGATAACATAATGATAACATATTATGATTGATATGGTGAGGATTGTAGTGGTGGTGGGGTGGGGATGGGGTAGGGGTGGGGGTGTTGATAATGTGGTGATGGGGATGATAAAGATGATGAAGATGGTGATGAGGTTGATGTTGATGATAACAATGATGATGACAACTGTAACGATGATTTTTATGGCAATAACTATACTGATGATTATGATAATTATTATCCTAATGATAGTAATAACGATGGTAATAGCAAAAATAATGATAGTCATAATAATAATAATGGTAATCATCATAGTAATAATGATAATAACAGTGATAATGATAATGATGTTGAAATAATGATAATAATGATTGCGGTTAAAATAACGATAGTAATGATAATGATGATGATGATAGTAATAGTAATAATGATAATATTAAAAATAATATTGAAAATAATTTTAATGATAATATCAATAATGAAAATGATAAATGAAGCAATGATAATTATAATAATGACAACATTTAAAATAATAATAATGATAATGATAATAAATACATTGACATTGACAGTATACAGTGAACATGGTAATAATAAGCCTGAGCTTAAAGCTCACGACTAATAGAAATTAAATTAAAGTGATATTGATTACTACAATGATAATAACGAACCACTTCTGATCGGGGCCGGAACCGAGGTGACGGTGCAGTTGAACCCTCTGCTGTTGCGGCGCCGGTCCGACCGGAAGTCAACGTCGAGGGAAGGGCTGACGAGGGCGGGGCCCTTCTCGCCGCAGAATCTGGGGGGAAGGCGGGCCTCTGCCATGAGCGACTGGCTGTCTTGGTCATGTGTAGGCATATACTTCATATACATCAGAGAGAGAGATGGGAAGAGAGAGAGATAGAGAGAAGAGCGAGAATGGGGTGGGGGGGAGCGAGAGAGAGTGAGTGAGTGAGTGAGTGAGAGAGTGAGTGAGTGAGTGAGCGAGCGAGAGAGAGAGAGAGAGAGAGAGAGAGAGAGAGAGAGAGAGAGAGAAAGAGAGAATGAGTGAGTGCGTTAAGGTGTGTGTGTGTGAGAGAGAGAGAGAGAAAGGAAGAGAGAGAGAGAGAGAAAGAAAGAAAGAGAGAGAAAAAAAAGAGAAGAACGACATGAATAAGATAAATAGATGAATAAAAAGAAGGATAGGCATAAACGAAGCAGCAAAGTCTAGGCCGAAGACGCTCACCGTTCTTGCTTAATGCTCAGGAAGTCTAAGCAGCGTCGGTTCCTGTTCCTCTTGGTCAGCTTGAAGGAAGGACACTCGATCCTCAGCTGATAGCTTTGGTCCTCACTCTGGACGCAGGAAACAGAAGGAACAAATATAGAGGTTTGGTTTTAATGATACAGATAACATCAACACATACATTCCTACATTCCTACATCTATCTATCTACCTGATTAACAAATCCATCAATCTATCTATCTACACACGTACATGCAATATGAACTACCTGAGAACAAAGCGACAAACATTCAGACATTCCACGCAGCCTCGTCTCTTACCCGCACATTCCACCCGCAGCGCGAGCGTGACGGGTAGGCCTCGGGGAAGTTCGGGGAGAGAAGCGCCACTGTCTCGCCAACAGGAACTACCACTTCCTGCGACGGATTGATACACTCCGGCACGGCTGGGGTGGACAAGAGGCGGCGTTAGTGGAGGTGGTGGATGGAGCGGTGCGGTGCGTGGTAGCTGCGCTTACGCATCCACGCACATGAATATATGCACACATAGATAGATAGATGGGTAGATAGATAGATATATAGATAGATGGATAGATAGATGGATAGATAGAGATAGATAGATAGAGATAGATAGATAGATAGATAGATAGAGAGAGAGAGAGAGAGAGAGATGAGGATATTGGAATACGTCTTACCCATCTGCTTAAACCTCCCCAAGTTTGATCCTCTGATTGGCAGTTGGTGAATAGCCATGCTATTTCATATGTCCTATAAACAGTAGTCAAGGATGAGAGAGAGAGAGAGAGATAGAGAGAGAGAGGGGGGGGGGGAGGAGAGATAGATTGAGAGAGAGAGAGAGAGGGAGAGAGAGAGAGAGAGAGAGAGAGAGAGAGAGAGAGAGAGAGAGAGATTGATTTGATTTGATTTGATACAGTTTATTTGCAGAACAATTTACATGCCCTGCAAAAAGCCAGGGTAAGATGTCAAGCATCTATCCAAACTGGCTAAGCTTCTATTGCGTAAAGGGCTTAGTCAAGCACAAATCTTACATACCTGAGGGGCTGCATTATACTAGTTAACATATTTACATGTTTTACCTAGTTGGTAAAAAAACCTTTTATGTCACTGATCATGTCAAAGACAAGACCAGTGTCTATAATAAGATTAATATAATCTACAAGTGATGTTCTTTGTACAGTGCTGTTCGATCGATAGGATGCAGTTTCCGTACAGCAAAGCAAGTAGTGGTTGAGATTATGTGATTTAGCTTTTTTGCACAATTTACAGTGGTGATATGTGACTGGTTTTGCATCCAGAGAGAGAGAGAGAGAGAGAGAGGGGGGGGGGGGAGAGAGAGAGAGAAGAGGAGAAGAAAAGTATTATGTAAGTACAATTTATGACGTGGGTTTTCCATTTCATCCACAGGTGAATACGGGTTTTCCCAAACCTTTTGTACTTGCGCCATTGTATATCCGTGTGCGCGTTCAAGTGTCTCTTCATGTGTATAAACGCAAACCTGATCTTAGCCATAAATGTGCATGAAAGTGTTTTGAACACAACAATAATTGCGATAAAAAATATATCTAAACATACGTGTACGCTTAAAACAAAGGATGTAAGGACGGTTGGTCTGACAAAAGCAAAAACTATGCGAGGGATTACGCGGAAACACAACCACAGTCAGCCACGCGTTCAGGAAGACATTTAATGCGTTCACAAATGACGGGTTGGAGGGTCAAATTAACCCACCAAGGTGAACTGCTGATGGAGAAGTACATCCTTATACTTTCCCATTTTTATTGAAATAAATAATCTTCCTTATCTTGATCCTTTCAAAATTTTCGTTCGATATGATTACCCATTGTCATATCAAAAGAATAGAATGTATGGCCGCCTTTTGTCAAATTGTTTATTAGTAGTATGGTGAATTGAGGTCAAACAGCCTTGGGAAATCCTGTGACCCATAGAGGCTGGCATCCGCAGAAAGGAGAGGGCCAGGTGATAAGATAAATGAACTACAGAGAGCCGAATGAAATGTGTCTTTAGAATAAAAAGATAATCGAGGTTATGAGGAGGGAGGAAGAGGGAGAGAGAGAGAGAGATAGAAAGATAGAGAGAGAGAAGAGAGACAGAGAGAGAGAGAGAAGGAAGAAGGAATAAGAGAGAGAGAGAGAAGGAATAAGAGAGAGAGAGAGAGAGAAGGAAGAAGGATTATGAGAGAAAAAGAAGCAGAATGATAGAATAGATTTATGGTCTAAATGCTCCCAGTCCAAGGCCGTCAACAAACATTCATACAAAAAAGAAGAAAAATGTTTTTCCTGTAGACGTCATTTGAAATTGAGTTGTATGAAATATAAATCTAAACACACACATACACACACACACACACACACACACACACACACACACACACACACACACACACACACACATAT
>BOPN01006223.1:67449-69949 GCA_017312705.2 Penaeus japonicus
AAAACGTTTTTGACAGTTTTCATATACATTCCAAACGACTCATTGTGACACAAGAATGTCATGCATATAACATTTCATGGCAGACGTGTCATAGTGATGTGCAATCTATCTATTACTTTATAACACCATCAACGGTCTGACGACATTCCGTAAGTACTTGGGGTCGTAATCATTTCAGGGAGGAAAATGGCACATTCTCTCGTTTCAATATGCAATAACGGCTCGAACAATTCACTTTAGTCGCATGATATGGTAAGTTGCAAAGACATTTTGGGCTGTTTGTGCAGGATATTTTGTGTTTACAGAGGGGCTGCTACACGAGCATGCGCGTATGGTAACCCCTATGATCTTTTGTACAAGATATATATTTTCCGAAAGATTAATGTATTGGGTGAAAAGTAAGTTCAGAAATTAGATATTTATTTGATTTTGCCGAATCCATACATATCAGTTTTACGACACTGATAGAGACGTAAATTAGACAGCCAGTAAAAACAGACGAGGACAACATGTAAGAAGAATCTTGGCGTCTACGAGTCAAAGCAAACTGTGATGACATCATAGAATTTGCATCATTGCCTGAATCCATGTAGCGTATTCTGTAAGTATAGTCCTATTAGTATGCGTACAGTAGTAGTTTCCTGGATAAATATGGTTATGTGTTATTCATTCAAAGGTGAATATTATTTGAAACTTTGAAAGAAAAAAAACTTACAATGTGTGTTAGATCATGCTTATGAGACAAGTAGTAGTCGTGCAATCATCATAATCATGCATGGCGTAATGTTAGAAACAACATGTGTATATATATGGAAATGCGAAAGCATAAGATAATACAATACATTTATGAGCAACATTAACTGCTAAGTCCGGAAATGATAATAATAACCGTAAAGAAGTGATCACGATATATATAAATGATAACTCATCCCATGCCGTAAATAATCCTGACTAAACTCACTTGCAACATTGGTATAAACTCCAGGATGCCCCGGTTCAGCGCAGCCGATGCCCCACGACACGATGCCGATCTGCTCGAACCGCCGCGGGTCATCCTCTCGAGGCGTGACCAGCGGGCCGCCGGAATCGCCCTGGGTGGGTGGGGGGGGGGGGGTCAGTTGATAGAAGGAGGTGGCTACTAGATGGGCCATAAAAGCGTAGGGGATTCACTCAATTTTTTTATAATTTAATGATAATGAAGATGCACGCGAACGCACGTAAGCACACACACATACACATACACACACGCACACACACACACTCACACTCTCTCTCTCTCTCTCTCTCTCTCTCTCTCTCTCTCTCTCTCTCTCTCTCTCTCTCTCTCTCTCTCTCTCTCTCTCTCTCTCTCTCACACACACACACACGTAACGTACATTAACTTCAACATGTGCGCACAGACTCGTCTTAGCTTACGTCGATATACTCACTCCGCCCTCGGGCTTTGATACATGTCCTGTAGACGTACAGTAGAAATTTTAAGAAGATTTAGAAGCAGAAGGAAAGAACAAACAGTAAAAGAAGATATCAGCAAAACAAAACAAGGACTGGATTGTAATAAAACAAACAAACAAACAAAAAACAGCTTGGTTTCGGGATTAGTATGTGATTGGCCATGATAGCAATATCCGTTGCGAGAACACGCTGTAATTAGTTCTTACTCATAATAATTAGTTCTTACTCACTTGTTTGGCGTCTAATTAAGAACTTGTTGAAACTATATCGCAAGGTAGGTTATCTACTTTAACCATTACAGGATATAACAAATTTTCAGTAAGATTCCTCTTGCACAGCGGAACCAAAATTGATCACTTAGTTCAGTTTAGCTCAGTTAAAAACAGTGCTAATAGTCACTCGATCCTAAGAGTAAGAACCAGACTGTGTTTCCAGCATTAAAACCTCTTCTGATTATCATGGTTGTAAATCATCATGGTGGCCGGATTGGCTTTGGCTTTCGAGCTCCCACTTGATAAGCAACAATTTATTATCAAATCACGTTTTATTTTCCTTAAATGTCACGTTTTATTTCCGTTTTCCCATCGTGCATGTATCTAATCATAACGTTACTGATTTTTCGTTTTTGATATCCTATGAGATAAAAGCAATAATTAAATACAGGATATTTCGAAAAGAAAAAGAGAAAAAAGAAATCGAACTGAAGACAATAAAAGAGAAGACCAAGAAACCAAGAGAGCCATTACCTGACACGAGTCCTTGCCTCCTGCTGGCACCCCGGCGCAGAACATGTTCGTGGTCAACATACCATTATAAATGTCTTTGCATTGACTCTGACTTATGGTTGGGACTACGACCTCCATCAACACGTCAGATGTGTCGCCACCTGAAATTGGAAAAAAAGGTGTATGTGTATGTGTTCATGCGCACCGGTTTGTGTGTGTGTGTGTGTGTATGTGTGTGTGTGTGTGTGTGTGTTTGTCTGTGGGTACGTGTCTTGTATATACATATTCTGATCATTTAACCATCTGATCGTAACATGTTC
>BOPN01006224.1:0-2500 GCA_017312705.2 Penaeus japonicus
AAAGCTCATCACTGAAAGTAACTTTGGGATTCCTTGATAATGAAATGATCATTGTTCTTAATTTTGTCGTGAAGTAAAATACGAAGTCCCTCAGACCAAAAATATTCAGCGACAGAGAGGGAGAGAGAGAGAGAGAGAGAGAGAAATGAGAGAGAAGGAGAAAAAAAAAGTGAGAGAATAGGGACCGAGAAAGAGAATAAAGAGAGCAGTAAAACAGAAGAAGGAAAACAAGAACAAGCAAAACCAGCAAGAACAAGAAGAAAATCAGGGAAAGGAGTAGGAAGATAAGGACTTCCCCCCCCCATCCCCACCCTCCCCCTTACCCCTTCTCCCTCCCCACCCCTCCTCCGCCTAAAGCGTCCTTAGGGAGTACCAGAACTGTCCACCTCTACCCCCTCTCCTCCCCCCACCCCCACCCCGACCCCCACCCCCACCCAGAGATCCCTGAGGATATACCAATTGATTGGACATGGAGGAATCTCAAGGGATACGCAGCCCAGGATTTAGTTTTATATATCAGGGAGTTCGGCGAAGGTGCATGTAATAGATAGATAGATAGATAGTTTTTTTCTACCTATTTGTTTGTTTGTATTGGTACATAGTTTTGTCTATAAAACATACAGACATATCATACCAGAACGAGACACACGTTTCTGAAACTATTTAGAATAAATACATAAATAATAGAGGATGCAATCTAAGATCAAACACAGCGACACAACTTCAGCTCCAGAAGCATTTGGGCAAAGACATACGTCAAAGCTGCTTCCACAGTAATTGCGCCATGACTTTGGCCCCTTGTGCATTACAATGGCCTGATGCTTTGGTGTTCTGCTCGTTTCGACACTTACCGTCACAACCGACAGTCTTGTTATTATTTGACGTTAGGTTTTTGACTTCTTCTTCTCTCTCTCTCTTCCCCCCCCCTCTCTCTCTCTCTCTCTCTCTCTCTCTCTCTCTCTCTCTCTCTCTCTCTCTATATATATATATATATATATATATATATATATATATATATATATATATATATATATATATATATATATATATATATACACATACACACATATATGTGTGTATTTGCGTGTGTGTGTATTTGAATCAGGGAAATGATTAGGAAGATAAGGATGTGCAGTGAAAGGGTTAAATCCCAGTAAACAGGAACGGACCGAGATTTGGCTATTGCAACTGATTCTTGCAACCGTCTTGAAGGAGGTTACAATCTACATTATCTTGGACGAGAATCTGGATATGTTTTGGAACTTGCAACTATTGATATGGAGGCGCCATTTGCACAGGCACGTTGAGCATATCGTGGAGCCCCATACACGATATTGCAAACAATATCAATGCATTCCAAGGAAAGATTCACATGAAATAAACTCATAGTAAGGAAAAATAATAACATTGATGAAAATCAGTAATCATGATAATGTGGATAATAGTAATAACGATAATAAATATACACATAATAATGATAATGATAATAATTATATTACTAATGATAGTTGAAAAATCATTAGTGAAAGATAATAATGATAAAATAATAACCATGCTAATCTAAAAAGGTAAAGATTATCAAATTAATCAGTTTTCGAATTAAATTTCATTCTCACTGATTAGGAATTTGATAACAAATGGGAGTGTTACCTGTATCCGGATTTCACTGATAAGCTGATAGATATATAGATAGATAAAGATATAGTCCAGCATACTGATAGACAGATAGATAGAAGGATGAAGAAATAAATCTTTAAATAGCAGACAGATAGATAAATAGATAATTATATATACCAGAGGGACAGATAGATATACAAACATATAGACAACAGACAGATAGATGGATAGATATACTTAAATGGGTGAATGAATGGAAAAAGAGATAAACTGATAATAATGAATAGGAAAATACACAGATAGATAAATGGGTACATAGTTGAATGAATGCATGAGTTGATTAATTGATGATATTTGGTTAGTAATCAAATCAAATTTAATAGATACACTAAAGACATGATGATGATAATTATGCCATATCTCTCTGTCTGTCTGTCTCCCTCTTTCTCTCTCTGTCTGTCTCTCTCTCTCTGTTTCCCTCCCATCCTCCCTCCCTCCCTTTCCCTCCCTCCCTCCCTTTCCCTCTCTCTCCCCTCCCTCTCCTTCTTTCTCTTACTTCCCTTTGTTAACTGTACTCCAATAGGTATAATTATCAACTAGGGATTGTAATGGCAGAGACGGAGACTCCTCTGCCGAATGCACTCACCATAATGAACCAAGTTCCTGGACCGAGGGAGAAAAAGAGACACAATTAGTTGCTTCATTATTGTTGAGATTGGTGATGATGATGGTGAGGATGGTGATGATGATGGTGAGGATGGTGATGAGGATGATGGTGAGGGTGAGGGTGGTGATGATGAGGATGAGGGTGAGGAGGATGGTGAGGATGATGATGAGGATGGTGAGGATGATGATGAGGATGAGGGTGAGGAGGATGGTGAGG
>BOPN01006224.1:15000-16809 GCA_017312705.2 Penaeus japonicus
TGGTGGGCGGGGGGCGTTGGGAGGGGGGTGGGGGGTGGTTTGGGAGGGGGTGGTTGAAGGGGGGGAGGGATATATCTTTTGTATTTTTTTTGGGGGGGCGGGGGGGGGGGGCATTTGGAATTATTGTTCTTGTTGCGTGTGTTGCTGTCACTGTTATTTCTTTCAGAATTAATGATATAGCATTATTTCTGTTGATATATTTATTTTTAGCATTATCATTATCATCATTATCATTATTATCAACATAATATTTCAAGATTATTACTGTCATTGTTATCTTGATTATCATTATCATCATCATCATAATCACTATAACCACAGTTCTTGTTGTTATTGGTGTCGTTATTATCATTAACATTTTTTTTCTCATTATTATCATTATACTTATAATCCTTGTCAACGTCATTATTTTTCTTATCATTATTGTTGTTATCATCATTATCATTATTTTCATTATCATCTTAATCACTAGTATCATTATCACTATCATCATCACCTTTCCTATCATTATCATTATAATCATAATTATCATTATCATTATTTTTATTGTTATTGTTGATTATATTTATTAGTCATATTCTTATAATCCAAGAGAGAAAGAGAAAGAGAAAGAGAGAGAGAGAGAGAGAGAGAGAGAGAGAGAGAGAGAGAGAGAGAGAGAGAGAGAGAGAGAGAGAGAGAGAGAGAGAGAGAGAGAGAGAGAGAGAGAGAGAGAGAGAGAGAGAGAGAGAGATAAGAGAGGGAGAGAGAAAGTGTGTATATTCATGATCGTGTTTGTGTGTGTGTACGCATGTGCGTGCGTGTCCGTGTGTGTGTGTGTGTGTACGCATGTGTGTGAACGCCCGCGCGTGTGTGTGTACGCATGTGTGTACGTGTCCGCGTGTGTGTGTGTGTATGCATAAAAAGAGATAGCCATCTCCGTCATTATAAGCCATTCCATCCCCGGTGGCCTTTCCCAACCCTGTCTCACAAATTTGTGTGACTTTCTTCCCCCCGGACTCCACCAAGGAGGAAATCACAGTGAGAGGGAGCGAAAACTCTGGCAGGATTCCGACCGTCAGAAATATGTTGTATATTTTAGGCCTCTTTACCCACGTGGTTTTATTTAGAATACTCACGGTAGGGGGCGGGGCGGGCAGTTAGGCAGAGAACGAGTGGTCAGAGTCAAGACCCATACTTATAAACAGTGCAAGTATCTTCTTCATACGATAAGATAAACTGGCAGGTATGTAAGTAAACACAGAGCCACAATATAATCACAAAGACAGCATAGTGTAAGATCCTTAGTCATATGATAAACAAACAGGTAAGTAAGCAAATAACAATCACAACTACATAACTACATATTAACTACAAGGGTGAAGGGGGGAAGGGAAGGGGGGGTGGGTGACGAAAAAGAAGGGAAGGGAGGGTGACGAAAAAGGAGGGAATGGAGAAAGGGTGATGAAGGGAGTAATAAGAGTAAGGGTGCGGGAGATAATACATAAACAAAACAACTACAACACAACCACAAACACAAAACCACAAGACCTCTAACCTCATTTCCAGCCCCACACTTATCACCCTCAACGTCCCTTCCGTCTAGATCCAAAGTCAACAATCCCAGAGACAAAACCCGAGGAAGTCAAGGCTTAAGAAGAGCTTAAGAACGAGACAGAGGCATAATTAAAGTCTTCATCCTATCTCTTGCCTTGGACTTCGCGTGAGGCATAGAGTGGCACTGGCTGAGGAGTTGGTGGCAGTGGCGAGATCCTTAAGGCTTGGAGGGAAAGGCTTGAGGTGTGTGTGTGTGTGTGAGCGGGGGGGGGG
>BOPN01006224.1:29129-31629 GCA_017312705.2 Penaeus japonicus
GCCTCTCCCTCTCCCCCTCCCTCTCCCTCCCTCTCTCTCCCTCTCTATAAACCTTCCTATCTATCTCTGTCACCGTCTATCCTTCACATCTGATTGCTCATTTTGCGCATATTCACCCAGTCTCATGCGCACATCTGTCACCCTGCATGACCACCGAATGGCATGACCCTATTACCGCATGACAAGTCTGCCATGACTTACCCCAACCCCCCAACCCCAACCCCCTGGCCCCCCCACCCCACCCCCGACCCTCCTCACCCACCGCCCCACCCTCCACCCACTGAAATCCCTCGCAGTATAATTAACTTTCACAAATCAACCTATGGACTGATTGATCAGATATTGATAACACTTCCTGGTGTAGAGTTTGCTGTTGAATTCATCATTGCAGACACAAGGAAAGGGCAGCCGAGGCCGTTTGGCTGTTCGTTTTATGGGTTGTGTTGATGGGAAGGGGGGTGGGAAGGGGGGAGGGTAGGGTAGGGTAATGGAGGGTAGGGTGATGGAGGGTAGGGTGAAGGGGGGGTGGAGGCAGGAGGAGGAAGGAGGGTGATGGAGGTTAGGGTAAAGGGGTGGGTGGGGTGGGGGGTGAGGTGGATGGAGCATAGGGAGATGGAGTTGAGTTGGATTGAGGTTCGGGTGATGGGGTGGAGGGGAGGGGGGGAGGTAGGATTGATGCAATGATCCATACAATGAAAGTGATAGTGTTGGAGGTGTGAGGATAGTGAGTGTTTGTGTCTGTGTGTGTGTGTGTATGTATGTATGTATGTATGTATGTGTGTGTGTGTGTATGTATGTGTTTATGTATGTATGTATGTATGTTTGTGTGTGTGTGTGTGTATGTATGTCTGTGTGTCTGTATGTGTGCGTGATGGTGAGAATGACGTATACAATAATGGTGGGATTACACTATTAATCTAACTGATGGTGTGTTTGATAATAGTGACGAAAGTGCGATGATATCTGACGACGATGAAGATAAGCTACAGATAAACATTAGCGCCGAGGAAATCTAATAGACGAGTCACAGATTGTAATAGATGCCTGGGTCTGAGACCAACTACCAACAGTCGAGAGAGTAGGAGTACAATTTGTGTTTGTACATGAATGAGTCGCTCTACCATTTGTTTGGGTATGAATTCAGATACAATATCTATCTGTATCGACACACACGGGCATACACACACACACACATATGTATAAACAGACACACATATACAAAGAGAGTGACGGGGGGATAAAGAGACAGAGAGACAGAGAGAGAGAGAGAGAGAGAGAGAGAGAGAGAGAGAGAGAGAGAGAGAGAGAGAGAGCTAGATAGATAGATAGATAGATAGAGAGAGAGAGAGAGAGAGAGAGAGAGAGAGAGAGAGAGAGCGAGATAGATAGATAGATAGATAGATAGATAGAGAGAGAGAGAGAGAGAGAGAGAGAGAGCGAGATAGATAGATAGATAGATAGATAGATAGAGAGAGAGAGAGAGAGAGAGAGAGAGAGAGAGAGAGAGAGAGAGAGAGAGGGAGAGAAACACAAACATACACAGAGAGAAAGAGAGAGAGAAAGAAAAACAGAGACAGAGAGAGAAAGAAAGACAGAAAGAGAGAGAAAGAAAAACAGAGAGAGAGAGAGAAAGAAAGACAGAAAGAGAGAGAAAGAAAAACAGAGACAGAGAGAGAGACAGAGACAGAGAGAGAGAGAGAGAGAGAAAGAAAAAGGGAAAATACCCGTCACGCACACCACATACCTCTAGAGTTTTCTTCCAGTTCTTCTTTCTCGGCGCAATAACGTGAGAGAGCCACATGGACTCTCCCAGCTACACAAACAAACAAACAAACACACACACAACACTGCGGACTCTGCAAAAAGTTATCGGAAGAGTTGCTTCACGCCCTCACGCCCGCACGCCCACACGCCCACACCTTCCCAGCTTGCAAGTTCTTAAGGGTCGTTTTGGCACTGATTTTGAACACCTGAACTCCATCTATTTGTGGAAAGAGTCTTAAAGAAAATTCTAAAAGGAGAGTTTTTGCTGGAATTGTGGTCGAGTAATTGTGTCGATTTCTACGGGTCTGGAATTGTTTACTTTGTAGACCGGTATGCATGTGTGTGTGTGTGTGTGTGTGCGTAGACAGAGATGTAGATATTTCTCTTTCTCTATCTCTCTCTCTCTCTCTCTCTCTTTCTCTCTCTCTTTCTCTCTCTCTCATTCTTTCTCTCCCTTTCTCTCTCTCTCTCTCTCTCTCCCTCCCTTTCTCTCTCTCTCTCTCTCTCTCTCTTTCTCTCTCTCTTTCTCTCTCTCTCATTCTTTCTCTCCCTTTCTCTCTCTCCCCCTCC
This sequence comes from Penaeus japonicus, assembly GCA_017312705.2. Lineage (NCBI taxonomy): Eukaryota > Metazoa > Arthropoda > Malacostraca > Decapoda > Penaeidae > Penaeus > Penaeus japonicus. Next base: position 31,464 of record BOPN01006224.1, read on the forward strand.
CTCCCTTTCTCTCTCTCTCTCTCCCTCCCTCTCTCCCTCTTTCTCTCTCTCTCTCTCTCTCTCTCTCTCTTTCTCTCCCTCGCTCCCTCTCTCTCTCTCTCTCTCTCTCAAATATAGCTTCGCACAGTCAAAACAAATAAACAAGAGGAATTTGTCCAATACACAA
>BOPN01006224.1:61629-74129 GCA_017312705.2 Penaeus japonicus
AGGTCGGAAGAGAGCGGAGAGTGTCCCTCTTGTTCGGAAACCATGATGTAAATACTAATCTTCCTTCTTTTTTTATCTCTAGTTGGTTTAAATTAGAAACTCCGAAGTGATGAGGCCCGCTAGAAAGACCGGTCTCTTAAAGAAGGAGATTCAATTACTCAAATGGAGGTTCACTTGACTAATCACAGACAGAATTAATCATCGAGCAGTGAATCCGGCATTCTTTTGAAGACTGGCGAGAGCGGCAGAATATATTCCTAATCAATTATGGAAAATGAATGATTCGAAGGACCTGATGCCTCGACGTCCTTCGGAAGTGCAATTGGCGATTCCCCGAGATGAAACTATGATGTCCCCAGGATCTATTTTGGGAATGGCTCGTTAGAAAGAAAAAGACACTTGGCTGTGATTGATGGAGCAAGTTGATGGATCGGTTAAGCGAGAGAAATAAGACAGGGTTTTGTTAGTTTGACTTTTCTCGGGAAAATATATAACAACATTTTTTTGGAAACTATAAGGAGAGAATCAGGCCCTTATTTTCCACTATACTTATGAAAAAATAGATGGAATTTTTTAGAATCATACAGAAAGAAACATACAAAGCTTAATGCAATAAAACATAAATAAGATAAAAAAAAAAAAAAATAACACACTATAACGTGACAAACAATGCTTGGTTCACCATAAAGGACACAAGTCAAGTTCGAAGTCAGAATGTGCATCCTTAACGTACTAGTGACTGTGACTGCGCTGGCGTGTCTAACTGGACACACTCACGGACACCGCTCTTCAGCATGGACACTCACGAACCAGTTGGTCTCAGCTAGTGTCCAATTTCACAACCTTGCTATGCTGTACTTCGTCGTTGTGTCAGGTTAGTGCAGTAGGGGTTAAAGGGGGGGAGGGGGTATAAATGCGTGTCTATGTACACGGGGGTGAGGTGTATGCGAAAACGGGGTATGAGCTCTGGGGTTGGTTTGAGAGAGAGGGGGGAGGGGAGGGGTATTATAGGGGTGGGGTGAGGGGGGTAGTGGGGAGCAGTGTGTATTTAATTTGTGTGTATGTATACAGAAGAGGAAATTCATACCACGTACAACACACACACACACACACACACACACTTATCAAACCCCACACACGTCAAAAAAAAACAAAACAAAAAAAACGCCCATCTACCAACTCACCCACCCACACACGAGCATACACGCCCACACACCAGACCCCCTCCTCCCCCCTCCCCGAAAAATATCTAATTCAAAGGATATGATTTCTCAAAAGAAAAGAAAATGGAATACGAGGAAAAATACGCGAATACAATAACAATTTACAAAAAAAAAAACTACAACAATTATGAAAACAAAGAAAACAAAGGAAGATTATAAACAAATTCTATAACCGAAATAGATACAAGTAACGAGTAAATACAGTACTTAAAGCTAAAACAAACACATCATCATGAAGAACAACAACACAGTCTGACTGCATGATCATTGGCGTAACAAAAAAAAAGTGTAATGCACAAAAAGAGTTTGTAATTGTTCACGAGACGTTTGTTTGTCTTTGTTTTTGTTTGTTTGTGTTTGTCGGTGATGCTTATTTCAACATTGGCTCGAGAGAGACGAGCAGCTGTGTATTGAATTTTTTTTTTTTTTTTTACGAAAAAGAAAGTTTTTTGTTTGATTCTTGTTGGAATTTATTGCTAGTGTAAGTGCCTATTGATAGAATACTAGAAGTTTTTTTTTATGAAGAAGAGAGAGAGCTCTTTCTCTTTCTCTCGCTTTCCTTCTCTCTGTTTCTCTCTCTCTCCTTCTATCTTTCTTATCTCTCTCTCTCTCTCTCTCTCTTTATATATATATATATATATATATATATATATATATATATATATATATATATATTTATATATATATATATATATATTTATATATATATATCTTTCTCTCTTTTCTTCTCTCTCTCTCTCTTTCTCTCTCTCTCTCTCTCTCTCTCTCTCTCTCTCTCTCTCTCTCTCTCTCTCTCTCTCTCTCTCTCTCTCTCTCTCTCTCTCTCTCTCTCTCTCTCTCTCTCTCTCTCTCTCTCTCTCTCTCTCTCTCTCTCTCTCTCTCTCTCTCTCTCTCTCTCTCTCTCTCTCTCTCTCTCTCTCTCTCTCTCTCTCTCTCACTCTCTCTCTCTCACTCTCTATAATTCTCTCTTACTCTCTATAACTCCCTCTCCCTCCCTCCCTCTCTCTCCCTCCCTCCTTCTCTTTCTCTCTCCTCCCTCCCTGTATCACTCTCTATCTTCCTATCTATCTGTCTCCCATTCTACTCTAAAACCTTCCCCATGCACTCGCTCCATTCGTTGAGCGCTCGGCATTCGCATATCTTTTACCATAAATAGAAAACTAGTATTTGTCAGGTCGTAAAAATCCATTAACTCCAATTCTGCATTTCAATCAGATATTGGAGCGTTATCATTATTCGTCGAGGGACCGTGATTAGGGAACATCACAACGAAATAGGTTTGCAGAGTAACGTTTCTAAAGGACGACACGCCATAATGAATCGGCTTTTTTTTTTTTTTTTTTTTTTTTTTTTTTTTTTTTTTTTTTTTTTTTTGTGTGTGTGTGTGTGTGTGTGTGTGTGTGTGTGTGTGTGTTCTGTTAATTTTCATTTCGTTGGCTGTTGTCTGTCTGTCTGTGGTTATCTCTCTTTATGTGTGAGTGTTTGACTGTATTTTTGTCTCTCTCTTTCTCTGTTTGTCTGTCTATCTCTCTCTCTCTTTCTCTCTCTCTCTCTTCCTCTCTCTCTCTCTGTCTCTCTGTCTCTCTCTCTCTTTCTCTCTCTCTCTCTCTCTCTCTCTCTCTCTCTCATTCTCTCTCTCTCATTATCATAATGGCTATAATGATGATGTTAATAGTTATTATTATTGTTAGCATTATCTTCATCATCGTTATGGTTATTGTCATTACTATTACTGTTATTGTTAGTATTGTTATTATTGTGTTTATATCTATTATCATTATTATCATCATTATCATTATCATTACTTCTGTATCTGTATCCTTAATCATTATCATTGTTATTATCATTATAATCATTATCGCTGGTATCAGTATTTTTTATATCATCGCTATTATTTTTATTGTCACAGTATCATTATCATTCATGATATTATTATTATCATTAACATTATTGTTGTTGTTAGTATTGTCATAATTATTATTATTAGTAGTAATAGTAGTAATAGTAGTAGTAGTAGTAGTAATAATAGTAGTAGCATTGATATATTAATAATTATTATTATCATCCTTATTATCAAGAATGTAATCATTACTATCATGATTATCATAATTATCCTATTCAATATCATTATCAACATTATCATCATCATCAACATTATCATTGTTCACAATAATTCTATAATTACTCCTATTACGACTAACCACACTACTATGCACGTAGAAAGAGTAGCATCACTGTAATTAACAATGAATGAATTTATTCATTCATATTTTTTTCATTCTTAAACAAGTTAGTATGTGGTTCCGTATTCAACATCCAGGCAATTAATGATACGCTTAATTGATCAGGCATGACCAATTAACGCATAATTAGGTGGGACCTTGTAGTTTATGTTCGATTTTCGGAAATTTAAGTAATTATGATGATGATGATAATTGTTATGATGATGATAATGGTTGATGATGATGATGATGGTTATGATGGTGATGATGGTTATGATGATGATAATTGTTATGATGATTTGTTCATGAAAATAATGGTAATATTAGTTATGATTGTTATACTAACAGTCACAATGATAGTAATAATGGTAACAATGAAGATAATGATAATTATGGTAATATTATCAAGGTGATAATGATAATACAAATATGATGATGATAATGAAAATCATAATAGTGATAACGGTGATGATTACAGTGACAATGGTGATAATAAAAAAGGCAATGATAATAAAAAAAAAATCAATGACACTAATAATGATGATGATTAATGGTATGATTATTATCATCATCATTATAAATAGTACCACGATTATAATGATTATCATTATTATTATTCCCTTTTTTATCTATGATAATGATAGAAATGATGATTGTGATGATGATAGTGATGATGATGATGATAACTATATTAATGATAATTATAGAAAATATGAATGATAAAGAGGATGATGATAATAATGGTAATACTAAAAACACAAAGATACTAGGCCTGCCTGCGTCCAATGATAAAAGTGGTAATGATGATAATTATAAAAAAAAAAACATCAGTAGTGCTGAAAATGATACCAATGATAATAACAATAAGGATGATAATAGCAATGATTATAAAGATAATGATAACGATAATGATAGTAATGATTTCGATTGGAAAATTTAAATTGGAAAAGTAATAATTATAGTTATGACGATAGTGATAACGATATTGGTGATGATAGGATGATAACGATAAAACGTATTTTGATGATGATAATGATTATAATGATAGCAATAACGATCATGATAATGGTGATAATGATAATGAAAAGGATGATGGCAGTGACAATAATGATAATGAATAATAAAAATATATTGCTGTCATGACGACATTGATAATGATAATGATAATAATCATGATGATAATAGTAACGATAATGATAATGATAATGATAGTAATAGTAATAATACTATTCATGATGATGACGATAATGTCAATGATTATCATGATTATTATTTCATTATTGCCATTGTTACCATTATTATTACTAACATCATTATTTTTATTATCCTTGTTATCGTCATCATCATTATTATTAATATTATCATCATCATTATTAGCATTATCATTTTTATTTTTATTACTATCAGTATTATAAATATTATCATTATCTTCATTATATCAATAACAATAACAGAATAACAGTGATAATAATAAAAATGATGTTGATAATAACAATGATGATAATTATTATAATGATAAATATGATAACGTTAATGATAATGATAGTAACAATGATAATGATAATAAAAAAAGATGATAATAATAATGAGGAGGAAGATAATGGTTATAATGATAATAAATATCATAATGATAACAATGATGAAAATGACGGTGATAATGATAATAGCAATAATAGTAATGATAATAATAATGATAATAATAATAACAATGATAATGATAATAATAATAATGATAATAATAATAATAATAATAATGATAATGATTATAATGATAATAATAATAATAATAATAATAATAATAATAATAATAATAATAATAATAATAATAATAATAATAATAATAATAATAATAATAATGATAATAATAATAATAATAATAATAATAATAATAATAATAATAATAATGATAATAATAATAATGATGATAATAATAATAATAATAATGATAATAATAATAATAATAATAATAATAATAATAATAATAATAATAATAATAATAATGATAATAATAATGATAATAATAATGATAATGATAATGATAATAATGATAATAATAATGATAATGATTATAATGATAATAATAATGATAGCAACAACAGCAATAATAATAATAATTATAATAATAATAATAATGATAATAATATTATTGATAATGATGATAATAGTTTTAATAATGGTGATGATAGCTGTAGCAATGAAATTGATAATATTAACAACAATGATAATGATAACAATTACAACAATAGTAATGGTACCATTATTGTTATCCTTGGTATCAATAATAGCATTAGTGATAATAGAAAGAGAACAAATAGCAGTATATCATACATTATCATCATTAACTATTCATTGTAAGTCTGATAATAAGACCTATATAATGACTCATTATTTGGCAGCTAGAATATTGTTATAACGTAATTTCTTTTCGATAATCATCAGCCTAATTTGCCCGCCATTAACTAGTGTAAAATGCATGGAAATACGAAAGCAATTTTTCATATATCCCTTATATATATTTCTCTCTCTCTCTCTCTCTCTCTCTCTCTCTCTCTCTCTCTCTCTCTCTCTCTCTCTCTCTCTCTCTCTCTCTCTCTCTCTCTTACGTGTTGCATTATATTTACGATCCCTCTCGACTCTTAATACATAATTGGCTAGTGTGTTTATGACGTCAGGAGTGATCGACCAATCATACCGCGACAAAACACACACATGCGATGTGATAACCTCTTTGGCAGTGACTCTACATTTGTTATCATTTTTCTACATCATCATCATTATCATCATTCTCAGCGCTATCATTCCTATATCATAATTCATATCATCATAATGATAGCTGTTATTATGCTCATCCCTTTCATTATTATTTTTGGGTAAATGAATCCAACTCTGCTCTATCAAGCTTTGTTTGGGTTTTATCGACAGTTTCTCACATTGATAATAGAAGCCAGAGCAATATTGCAAGTATTCTGCAGAGAGTTATAGACGACTCTTAGTGCCTCCGTATAATACCCATTAACAACAGACTTCATATAATAACATGGCGGCGATCTCACAACATAGCTGGTGAGAGGGGGGGGGGTGAAATTGGCCCTTTAAGTGCCGTTATTGCATCCACACTCTGTTGCTTCGTTGCATAGGCTGTGAAGTTTGGTCTTTGTTCATTCGAATCAGAGCTGTTCGCTTTGCTGGATGTGTGTGTGTGTGTGTGTTTGTGTGTGTGTGTGTGTGTACGTGTGTGTGTGTGTGTGTGTGTGTGTGTGTGTGTGTAGGATTGGTGTGTAGGGATGGTGTGTGTGTGTGTGTGTGTGTGTGTGTGTGTGTAGGATTGGTGTGTGTGTGTGTGTGTGTGTGTGTATATGTGTGTGTGTTTGTGTGTGTGTAAATATGTCTATTAATCTTTCCAATAGGGATAAGTTAATGATAGTGATAATGATGATGTCTATACTTATGGTGACAGTAATGATGATATACGTGCCAGTAATTATTATACTTACTATACGAGTTGTGATGATATTAATGTTAAACCTAATAGCAAAGTTATTGATGAATACAAAAATAATTCCTATAATAACGATAGTTTCAGCGATAATGACCACGACAATAAGAAAAATAAGAATAACGAAAAAAATAAAGATAATAATAATACCAACAACAGGAATAGAGAGTGTACATCCTATGACAGTTCTGTATCTGTTTAGAGACACACAAAGCACACGCTTTTGTTCGCTGTTTCACAACTTCCAGAAAATGTTCACACCGGAAAATGATACGCGTTCGTGTTCGCTCAACCAAGAAATATGTTCAAGCGAAACATGAAATTTTGGGCGTTGTTGAACAGTGTTGAACAATATATTATCTATGTATCATCTTTCAGAGAAATATATGTATATCGATTCTCATTTTTCTCTTTATGCCCGGCTGTTTAAAAGGATGTATATTGCACGGATATGCAAATGAATTCCACTGAATACGGAACAGAGTGTTTCGATGTGTGTGTGTGGGTGTGGGTGTGGGAGTGTGTGTGTGTGTGTGTGTGTGTGTGTGTTTGTGTTCGTATTCCCTTTATAGCTTTCAGTGTTATTCCGACGGACTCAGATAATTATATATGATTAACAGAACATACTGGTGACTACTCAAATACGACAGCTAGAATTTAAATCAGTTAGGCTTGAGCGATGACAGGATAGAATGCTAAATTCGAACGTACATATATACACACACACAAACAGAGAGAGAAATAGAGAGAGAGAGAGAGAGAGAGAGAGAGAGAGAGAGAGAGAGAGAGAGAGAGAGAGAGAGAGAGAGAGAGAGAGAGAGAGAGAGAGAGAGAGAGAGAGAGAGAGAGAGAGAGAGAGAGAGAGAGAGAGAGAGAGAGAGAGAGAGAGAGAGAGAGAGAAAGAGGGGAAAAAGAGAGAGAGAGAGAGAGAGAGAGAGAGAGAGAGAGAGAGAGAGAGAGAGAGAGAGAGAGAAAGTGAAGACGAGAGCAAGAGAGAGAGAAAGGGAGAGCTGGAGTAAGAGAAAGCGAAAACGAGAGAGTGACAGAGGGAAAAAAGAGAAAGCGAGTGAGAGAGAGAGAGAGAAAGCAAGAAAGAGATAAAGAGAAAGAGAGAGAGAGATAGAGAAACAGTAAGCAATAGAGAGAGAGTAAACGAGAGAGAAAGAGAAAGTGAGAGGAGAAAGAGAGAAAGAGTAAGCGAGAGAGAGAAAGAGTAAGCAATAGAGAAAGAGTAAGCGAGAGAGAGAAAGAGAAAGAGAAAGCGAGAGTGAGAATGAGAAAGAGTAAGATAGAGAGAAAGAGAAAGCGAGAGAGAGAAAGATAAAGAGAGAGAGTAGATGGATAGATGGAATGATAGACGATTAGACAAGTGGTCAGACAAGGGACAAATAGTACCTACTGAGCCTTCCCTTTCGTCTCACGCATATCTGGTCTCATTCCCCTCTGCTCCTCTCTCTCATTCCTCTCTGCTCTATCCACTCGGAAAGCTGTCTTCTCTCTTCTCTCTTCTCTCTTCTCTCTTCTCTCTTCTTCTTCTTCTAATCCTTCTCTTTCCTCTATTCTCTCGGGTCTCTTTTTATTCTTCTTCTCTTCTCTCTTCTTCTTCTTTTTCTTCTCATCATTCCTTTCTTTTCTCTATTATCTCGTCTCTTTCTCCTTCTTCTAATCTTTCCTCTATTCTCTCGTCTCTTTTTATTATTCTTCTCTTCTCTCTTCTTCTTCTTTTTCTTCTCTCCTTCTCTTTCCTCTATTCTATCGTTTTTTTTTCTTTTTCTTCTTGTTCACTCCCTTTTCTTCTCCTCTATCTTCTTCCTCTTTTTCATCTGATCCTTCTCTTTTCTCTATTTTCTCGTCTCTTTTTCTTCTTCTCCTCCTTCCCTTCTCTCTTTCTTCTTTCTTCCTTCCCGCTCCCTCTTTTCCTCCTCTTTTTCCTCTCCCTTTCTCTTCCCTTTCACCTCCTCTTCCTTCCCTCCCTTTCTCCATTCTCTCCTGATTCTTCCTCTTCCTTCTTTCTCCCTTATCTCTTCTTCCGCTCTTCTTCTTCTCTTCTTCCTCCCCACATAAGGCGTTTATTCCCCAGAGGGCATTGGGAATACACTTTCTTTTTAATGTGCGTTTTCTATCTTTTGGTTTCCGAAGCAAGAATGACTTTCTGTGTGTGTGTGTGCGTGTGTGTGTTTGTATGTATGTATGACGGCTCTTTCCCCTTTCCCTTTTCCTCTCCTCTCTTCTCTAATCCCTCTCCCCTTTTCCCTTCTCTCCCCTATCCCCTATATCCTCCTCCTTCTTCTTCATCTTTCTCTCTCCTCTTTGTCATCATCATCCTCATTCCTCTTCTACCCTCTCAACTCTTTCCTCCTCTTCCCTTATCTCTCTCTTCTATTCCCTCCTCTCCCATTTCCCATTTCCTTTGTCTCTACTATTCCTTCCTTTTCCCCTTCTCTCTCCTTTACTCTCCTCTTCCCATTCCCTAATTTCCTCTCCCCTATTTCCTCTTCTCTCCCTCACTCTTCTCTCCTCCCCCCCCCCTCTTCTCTCTCTTCTTTCCTCTCCCATATATCCTCTTCTCTCCCCTCCTCTCCCCCCTTTTCTCTCCACTCTCGTCTCCCCCCCCTCTCTTCTCTCTCTTCTTTCCTCTCCCCTATATCCTCTTCTCTCCCCTCCTCTCCCCCCCTCTTCTCTCCCCTCTCTTCTTTCTCTTCTTTCCTCTCCCCTATATCCTCTTCTCTCCCCTCCTCTCCCCACCCTCTTTTCTCCCCTCCTCTCCCCCCCCTCTTTTCTCCCCTCCTCTCCCCCCCTCTTCTCTCCCCTCATCCCTTCTCTCCTCGCTCGCCTCTCGAAATCATTAATCCCTAGTCCCTATTCCATCATCTGCACTTCGGCTTCCTCCCTATCTTTATTCCATTATCTTTTCATTATCTTTTGGTGTGTTATTGCTTGATTGCTTTCTGCCTTGGTTGTTTAGTTGGTTATACGGCTGTGTTGTGGATTGATTCATAAGTTGGTTGGATGGTCATTTGGTTAGTTGCTTGGATGGTTGTGTGGTTGAATGGTCATTTGGTTAGTTGGTTGGATGGTTGTTTAGTTAGTTGGTTGGATGGTTGTGTGGTTGGATGGTCATTTGGTTAGTTGGTTGGATGGTTGTTTAGTTAGTTGGTTGGATGGTTGTGTGGTTGGATGGTCATTTAGTTAGTTGGTTGGATGGTTGTTTAGTTAGTTGGTTGTGTGGTTGGATGGTCCTTTGGTTAAATGGTTGGATGGTTGGATGGTCATTTGGTTAGTTGCTTGGATGGTTGTGTGGTTAGTTGGTTGGATGGTCATTTGGTTAGTTGCTTGGATGGTTGTGTGGTTAGTTGGTTGGATGGTCATTTGGTTAGTTGGTTGGGTGGTTGTTTGGTTAAATGGTTGGATGGTTGTTTAGTTAGTTGGTTGGATGGTCATTTGGTTAGTTGGTTGGATGGTCATTTGGTTAGTTGCTTGGACGGTTGTTTGGTTAGTTGCTTGGATGGTTGTGTGGTTGGATGGTCCTTTGGTTATCTGGTTAAATGGTTGGATGGTTGTTTAGCTAGTTGGTTGGAGGGTTATTTGATTAGTTGGTTATATGGTTGGATGGTCATTTGGTTAGTTGGTTGGATGGTTTGATGTTCTTTTGGATGGTTGTCTGGCTGGGTTGATAGGTTGGTCAAGTGTTAAGTTAGTTGCTTGGTTGTTCGACCACTTGTCTGGTTTTCTATATATTTACTGACCGATTAGTTGTTTAGTTATACTCTTCGTTAATTTGTTGGTTGTCTGGTTGTTTTGTTCCTTGTTTGCGATACTGTATGGTTGTTTGAATGCTTCGTTGATGTTTGGACGTGGCTTGTTTTTTTTTTGGGGGGGGTGAGGGGGTGAGGTGGGGGACTGTTTGGTTGCTTGTGTGTTTATTTGATTACCTTGTTATCCGTATTCTTGATTGTTCTTTGTTTAATTGTGTATACTACCTCCCTTGATGCATATTCTGTTGATAGTGATAATTATAACGGTAATGAGGATAAACATAAATATGATGGTAGGGAGAAGGGTGATGATAATGATGATGATGATAATGATGATAATTATGATGATGATGATGATGATGATGGTGATGATGATGATGGTGGTGGAGTGCAAGTCAACTGTTTCACCTGGGATGACTATATATTTTGGTTGTATTGCAAATATCTATGTTTATAAATAGATAAGTGATTATACATATATGTGTGTATTTGTATTTGTATGTGTGTGTGTGTAGGTGCGTATAGATAAACAGATTCATACATACATACATACACTCTATAAATATACAAGCACTCACTAAAACAGCAACAAAGGCTCTAATAACCCATTGAATATTCGCAACCTTTATGTAAGTGTCCATCACCGGAACATATAGTGCGTTAAGTGACCTGCTGATGGATCGCTGATGAAATGCGGTTGTTTACGCTTGAAATGCAAATATATGCAGACGCGTAATTTGTTGCTATGGATATGAGGAGTGTGAGAGATGGACTGCACAACTCTACGGTGTATTTCCCCCCTTTTGACTTCCTGAGTTTCCTTGTTTTGCACTTGTGTGTGTGTTTTTTGTTTTGTTTTGGTGTTTCTGTTCTCGCTATTTTTTTTATTTTTCTTATCTATTTATCTGTCTGTTTTTGTTGTTGTTTTTTGTTTTTTATGCTCTCTCTTTCGCTCTTGCTCTTACTTTCTTATTCTATCTCTACTTATACTTCCTCTCTCTTTCCCTCTCCCTCCCTTCCTCCCACTCCCCCTCACTCCCTCCATCCCTTTCCCTCTCCCCCTCACTCCCTCCCTCCCTCCCTCCCTTTCTCTCTCTCTCCCTCCTTCCCTCCCTTCTTCCCTCCCTTTCCCTTCCTCCCTCTCCCCCTCACTTCCTCCCTCTCCCCCTCACTTCCTCCCTCCCTCCCTTTCCCTCCCTCCCTCCCTCCCTCCCTTTCCCTCCCTCCCTCCCTCCCTTCCTTTCCCTCCCTCCAATAAACCACAATCAACCGCATCCATTATTGCACCGCATCGCCAATCCATCTGATCCTTACTGTCATCCAGAACCGACGCTCCTTAGGCATCCAGAGTCCCGACTCCTTGAAAAAACAAACCAAACCAAACAAACAAACAAACAAACAAACAGCCAAGCCAGCAAGCGGAAACTCCAAGGGGAAATGACACGCTGCAAGTTGCTCCTTAAGGCATCCAGAGTTCCCGACTCCTTGCCTTGAAGAACCAAAGCAAACAAACCAAACAAACAAACAAACAGCCAGCCAAGCCAAGCCAGCAAGCGGAAACTCCAGGGGAAATGACACGCTGCAACTTGCATCTTCCTTTTCAAGATGCTCGCGAGGGGAGTTGCCTTGACGGAGCGCTCTTGCGAGATGGGTCGGCTTCTCTTATCGGAGGAAGGATGGCAAACACTTATGATAGGGGGGGGAGGGGATAGGGGTAGGGGGAGGGGGAGGGGAGGGGAGGGGAAGGGAGGAGGGGAGGGGAGGAGGGGAAGGGAAGGGGAGAGGGGAGGGGAGAGGAAGGGGG
>BOPN01006225.1:22500-25000 GCA_017312705.2 Penaeus japonicus
GCGGGGGCGGGGGCGGGGGCGGCACCAGGACGGCCTCTTACCCTTCGAAGCCGCCCTTAGTGATGCCGACTATCAAGATCACAGACGCCGAGGAGGACCTGAGGGAACTCTTCGGCAAAGACTACGACAACATGATGGATGACCAGCAGTTCTACACCCTCTTCCTCGACAACAGTCACGAAGACGAAGAAGCACAAGGAAAGGAGGAAGAACGACTGCGAGAGGAGGAGCAGCACAAGCAGAGGAGAAAAGAAGAGGAGCAAAAGCAGAGACGAAAAGAAGAGGAGAAGAAGCAGCGAAGAAAAAGGAAGAAAAACCGGGACAGAAAACGACCATCGGAACACAAAGGGTCTCCTGAGGCTTCCAAGAAAGACGAGTATGACAGCGACGACATACAGGTACGTGACCTTATTAGCGTTTTGGGAAGTGATGCCCAGTGATCTTTCCTTAAAAGCAAAACAGAAATTCTAAATAAATAAACAACAGTGCAAAACTAGGAGTCGCTAGAAATGTTTAAGCTTTTATTTCTACATCGTTTTTATCAGTAAATCACCATCTTATTAATAACAACAAATTCGGTTTTAGAAGAATTTTTAATCAAAACATTTCTTCTGAAATATTATTTAGTAATTACACCAATCTCCAGTAGGAATTATATCATAACTCTTTCGTCTAGAAAAAAGAACAGCAGAACCATCAAACGGACGATGTCAGATCTCTCTATATTTTTCCACGTAAAATAGGGACATTCTTTAGATATATGCCTCCTTCGTGAGACTTGTAATGTCTCGTAAAAGGCGATTTGTTGCTAAAGTTTTGTAAGTAAAATTGATATAGTGGGATTGGATTTTAGGCGAAAATCATTAACCTAATTTTTTTTCTTTTTCTTTTTTTCGTTCTCAAAATCGATAGAAATTGTTGACCTAAATTCGTACGATTATCTTTCAAGAAACGACGCCGAATTTGATCGAATTTGAACATTTGTCAATCCATCTCTTGTTCGTTAGATAGAAGTATCTATATCTATATTTATACAAGGATGCAGAGATATACATGCTCATCGCTCTAATTCATAATGAAACATTTTGTGAGTTTTTGTTTCTCTTCATAATCTCACCCTCTTCCCCTCCTCCCTTCCCTCTCTCTCTTCTCTCTCTCTCTCTCTCTCTCTCTCTCTCTCTCTCTCTCTCTCTCTCTCTCTCTCGCTCTCGCTCTCTCTCTCTCTCTCTCTCTCTCTCTCTCTCTCTCTCTCTCTCTCTCTCTCTCTCTCTCTCTCTCTCTCTCTCTCTCTCTCTCTCTCTCTCTCTCTCTCTCTCTCTCTCTCTCTCTCTCTCTCTCTCTCTCTCTCTCTTTCTTTCTCTCTCTCAGTCTCCCCCGCCCCCCCTCTCTACTTGTTCATTAGGCGATGGAAATCATTATGGCCACTCTGTCATTCAAAAAAGGAGAACCATATTTCTCTCGAATGTACGGTCGGCCACACATTTACACATTCATAAGGTCCCAAAAGGACAGTATGAGTAAGAGTGTGAATGTTTGGACACAAACATACGGACATAGGAATAATAAACTACAAGCACACATAAACACAATCACGACCCCACTCATAATTACAGTGTGTGTGTGTTTAGGTGTGTATGTGTGTGTGTGTGTGTGTGTGTGTGTTTGTGTGTGTATGTATGTGTGTGTTTGTTTGTGTGTGTGTGTCTGTGTCTGTGTGTGTGTTGTTATTATCACCGTCATTATCATGATCATTATTATTTATCATCATCACTATCCCTACCATTATCAATAAGCATGGTTTACATCATGCTTATTGTTTATTTCAACATCATCGTTATTGTTATCTTTATTTTTGTTATTGCTATCATGGTTATCATTTTTACTGTTGATATCATCAGCACGAATCATTGTGATTGTCATACTCATGTTATTATAATCACTATCGTTATGATCATTGTTATCATTATCATTACCATTATTATCAATGCTGTTATAATCATTCATATTATTTTCGTTATTACTATTTTTATTTTCACTACTATTATCATCACTATTATCACTATTACTACTATTATCATCATTATTATAATCATTTTTTTTATCATTATCACTACTATATATATTTTTTGTTATCATTATCATTATTATCATTATTACTATTATCATCCTCACTGTCATTATCATCATCCTCATTATTCATATTCTTATTAATATACTTAATATCATTATAAGCATTATTGCTATGATAACATTATCGTTATCACAGTTATCATTATATTCATTATTCATATTTTTCTTATTTTTCTTATTATTATCCTTATTATCATCATTATTCTTTTCACTCTTTCTGTAATTCTATCAACATGGGTATTATTATCTATATCATCATTTTATCATTATAATTTTTTTTTATCATTGCTATTATCGTTATTATTACCATCATCATTATTAGAATTATTAGAATTATTATTAACATCGTTCTTTTTATCGTTCAGATTGA
>BOPN01006225.1:65000-67500 GCA_017312705.2 Penaeus japonicus
GAGAGAGAGAGAGAGAGAGAGAGAGAGAGAGAGAGAGAGAGAGAGAGAGAGAGAGAGAGAAAGAAAGAGATGAATAGATAGTTATGTAGATAGATAGATAGATAGTTTATGACTAAATACCGTATGAACTGTGACTTATAACACTATGACTTGTGACAGTTAAAGTTGTACCCGTAAGGCTATATTGCCTCTTCAATGAGGGTTCTCTGTTCCTACCCTTCCGTCCGTGGCGTAATGTAATGCAAAGCAAAACTAATCTGCATTTTAACCTTCGTAGGATGTGTGCATTGTAACACGGTGTAAAAATAGAAAAATGAGAAAATGCGGGAGGAAAAAATGATAATTACGAGACATGTTTTAAAATCACACAATAACGCTGGGAAAATAATATCTCTTTATTACAGGCGGAGAACAGCCATGGCCGACATTAACATGTACAACTAAGAAGGGGCCATTCGATGTTATTAACTCCCCCCCACCCCCACCCCACCTTCGTAACACTCCCCTCGCCTACCCTTCCCCCTTCCCTCTCTTAGCCTTCCCCTTCCCTTCTCACTTACTCCTGTCCCTACCCTTCCTTCCTCCTCCCTTTCTTACCATTCCCAATTCCCTCCCCTTCATCTGCCCCTTCCTTCCCTCTCCCTCCTCCTACCTTACCTCCTTCCCTCCCTTTCTTTTGTTCCTTCCCTCCTCTCTTACTCCTTTCCTCTCCCTTTCCCACCTCCTCCTTCCCCTCACCCTACCTTCTCGTACCCTCTTCTTCTTTACATCCTTCCCTCCCTTCTCCTATCTCCTTTCTTCCCCGTTATCCTCCTCCTCTCTTGGCCCCTTCCCTCCCCTCTTCTTCCCTCTTCCCTCTCTTCTTCCCCCTTCCCTCCCTCTCCCTCTTCCTCTTGTATCCCCTTACCTAAGCTCCTCTTTTCTTTTCCCTCTTCCTCCCTCACTTCTTTCCATCCCCTCTCCTTCCCTTCCCTCTTCCCCCCCCCCCTCCTTCCGTCCCCACCATCTACCAAACCCAATGGAAAAAAAAAGCCACTAATCCGAAGGCCATATCCAAGAAGGGTCTGTGACTAAGCAGGGATTTCGGATAAAATAGTACTTCCCCCTCCCCCTCCCCCCCTCCTTTCCCCCCTAAACACCCTCACCCATTAGAGGGTCGAGTGAGTGCCCCATAGCACAAAATTACATAGCCCTTATGATATACACACGTTCGAATGTCAGGGTCAACTCGCTCCATATATGTAGCATATGTAACAGGTATGACGATTAATGGGAAGATGGAGGGAGAGAGAGAAGATGAGAAGTAAAGAAAGAAAGGGAATGGAGATCGGAGAAGAGAGAATAAAGGGTGAGAAGGAGGGAGGAATAAGATTCTTCGGGGGAAGATAGAATACATACATACATACATATATATATATATATATATATATATATATATATATATATATATATATATATATATATATATATATATATGTAGATATATATACATATAATATGATATACATATAAATATAATACATATTTGTGTGTGTGTGTGTGTGTGTGTGTGTGTGTGTGCGTGTACACACACACACACACACACACACACACACACACACACATATATATATATATATATATATATATATATATATATATATATATATATATATATATATATATATATATATATATATATATATATATATATATATATATATATATATATATATACATATATGCATATATATATATATATATATATATATGTATATATATATGTATATATATGTATATATATGTATATATATATATATATATATATATATATATATATATATAAGCATAGGAAATTGTAAGACAGATAGGACAAGAGAGAGAGGGGTGGAGACGGACCGAAAAGAGAGACAATGAGGTAAAGACAAGCAAAGAAAACAGGAAGAACAAAAGAGACAAAAGAAAGTCAAATGAAAAAAAGGGGGAGAATTTCAAAGACACGTGGGAGTCAACATTCCACCAAGGTCTAAGGTCACACTCGAATGAATTTCTTCCTACTTGGGATAATGAGTGAGCCAAAGAGATCGGAATTACGTGTACTCAGCATTCCTAAGATTTACCTGGGCATGAGCATGACAGAGAGAACCTAAAAAGAAGAGAAAAAAAGAAGAAAAAAACTCATACACTTCATCATAAAGCGAAGAATAATGACAGCCCTTGATAATTTAGGTCATAGGACGAAGGTCAGGGTTATGAAGACGCCGCTGGAAATATCTCCCAAGGACATTATCGACCGAAGCTCTTCAACAAGACGAAAGGGGTAAGAGGGCGTGGGGCTGGGGGAGTAGGAGAAATTTGGGGAGGAGGAGGAATAGTAGGGTAGAGGGGTAGGGGGTGGAGAGGGGATGTAGGGGGGGGGAGGAGGAAGAAGACAGCATGTGGTAGCTAGAGTCGAGCCTGCGTGCCTGCCTGCCACCGTCCCCTCGCAGGCAGCCGCGGTTATGCCAGCACGCGCCCTCAG
>BOPN01006226.1:0-5000 GCA_017312705.2 Penaeus japonicus
ATTTCGGGAGGGGGGGGGTGGGGGGGGGTTGAGGTGATGGGGGGGGAGGGGTCATTCATCACTTGTGAGGAGGAATGGATGTGGGTGGGGAAGGTGGGGGGTGGAGGGGAGAGGGAGGGAGAGGGAGGGGAAGGTGGGGGATGGGGAGGTGGGGGTGGGGATGGTGGAATGGATGGGGTGGTGGAGGGGAGGTGGGGAAGTAGGGTCTGAGGGGAGAGAGAGAGGAGGAGGGGGGATGGGGAGGATGGGGAAGGTGGGGGAAGAGGGGGAGGTGGAAGGTGGAAGGATGGAAGAACTTGAAAGATAAAGAGGAAAAAGGAAAATGAAGAAGAGGAGGATAATGACAAGGAAATAACGGTACGGAAGAAAGACAAGAAGAAAAAAATGAAATATATATATATAGATAGATAGATAGATAGATAGAGAGATAGATGGATATATAGATAGATGGAATGAAAAAGAGATACAAAATGTAAAACAAGAAATGTGACAGGATGCAGCGTGGCACTCCCCACCCCCCCCCCACGCATCTGCCCTTCACCCCTACCACCCTACACTAACGCTCATACCATCCCCTCTACCCCACTTCCCCCTCTCCCCTTTCTGCCTTCACCCCTCCTCCTCCCCAATACCCCTTCATCCCCCTCCCCTCCCCCCCTCTTCCCTTCCCTTCCCCTCCCACCCCCCCCCCCCCATCCCTCCACCCTCTTCCCATCCCTTTCATCCCCTCCCTCTCTCCCCTCTGCCCTCCCCCGCTCCCACCTCTCACCTCTACCCTACTCCCCTGCTCTGCCCCCCTACCCAGCCCCCTCATACCCCTCCTCCCCTTTTTTCGAGGCTATAGGCAGACCGGAAATGGGTATAAATGGTAAGGCAGAAAAGGGCGACGCGGAGGTAAGTGCTGGTTAATGGGCCGGGTGGAGGGGAGGGGAGGGTAGGGGAAGGGGGATAGGAGGGGAAGGGGAGAGGGAGGAGTAAGGAAGGGAGGGGAGGAGAGGGAGGGGAAGGAAGGAAGGGGGAGGGAGGGAGGAAGGGAGGGAGGGAGGAGGGGAAGGGGATGGGAGGAGGAGGGGAGGAGAGGGGTGGAGAGGGGAAGGAGAGGGGAGGAGGAGGGGAGGAGAGGGGTGGAGAGGGGAAGGGGAAGGAGGAGGGGAGAACAGGGGTGGAGAGGGGAAGAGAGGGGAAGGGGGAGGGGGAGGGGAGGAGGAGGGGAAGGGGGGATGGTGAGGGGAGGAGAGGGGAAGGGGGAGGGGAGGAGAGGGGTGGAGAGGAGAGGGGAAGGGGGGAGGAGAGGGAGGGAAGGTAATGGAAATGGGGAGGGGGATGGGGAAGGGGGAGGAGAAGAAGAGAGGATAGGGGTGAGTAGGAGGAGAGGAGGAGGGGAGGATGGGTGTTGTGATGGCTGAAGGGAGGAGGGTAATATGGAGGAAGGAGATCTTGATGGAATAAGGAGGAGAAGGGGGTGGATGATGAGAGTATGGGGATGAGGGGGAGGGAGAAGAGACTGGGAGGGAGAGAGGGAGAGGGGGAGGGGGGAAGGGATGTAGAGGAGCACAAGAGGATGGTAGGAAGTGGGTAAGGGGATGGGGAGGAGGAAGAGAGGTGAGGGGAGAGGGGATGCAGGGGGACGAAAATGTGACAAGAGAAAGAGAGAGGTGCAGAAGGCGATAGAGCCTAGCGAATGTAGGAGGAGGAGGAGGAGGAGGAGGTGGTGGAGAAGGAGGGGGAGGAGGAGAGGAAGGAGGAAGGGGAGGAAGAGAAGGAGGAGGAGGAGGAGGGGAAGGGGATGGAAGAGGAGGAGGTGGAGGAAGAGGGGAAGAAGGAAGGGGAAGAGGAAGAGGACGCAGAAGTGGAGGAAGAGAGGGAGTTGGAGGATGAGGATGAAGAGAGGAAGGAGGAAGAGGGGTAGAAGGAAGGGGGGAAAGAGGAAGGAGGAAGAGGAGGAGAAGGGAGGGGGGAAAGAGGGTAGGCGAAAGGAAGAAGAGGAGGAGAAGGGAGGGGGGAAAGAGGGTAAGCGAAAGGAAGAAAAGGGGGAGAAGGGAGGGGGGAAAGGAAGAAGAGGGGGAGAAGGAAGGGGGGAAAGAGGGTAAGCGAAAGGAAGAAAAGGGGGAGAAGGAAGGGGGGAAAGAGGGTCGGCGAAAGGAAGAAAAGGGGGAGAAGGGAGGGGGGGGGGGAAAGAGGGTAAGCGAAAGGAAGAAAAGGGGGAGTGTAGGTGCGGCGGAAAGTAAGATTTACGAGCAACATATGGAAACACCGGAGCTTCTAAAAGACCATCTGCAAAGCTTCAGATGTTGCACACGTCATCAGCTGTAGTATCTTGCACTTGCAAACCTTTTAACAATCACTGTGAAAGGGGCGGGAGTGTGTGGGGCAACATAGCTAATATTTTTATGTCCTTGAGTGAATATAAATAAGGAATGAGTAGGGGGGGTGGTGGAGGAGGGGAGTGAGGGGAGGAAGGGGAGAGCATGAAGGAGGGGGGGAGGGGGGGAAGGAGCAGGGGTCGTTTAAATGAAAATGTTCATTAGATATGTCGTATTTGATTCATAAATTTCGGAACTTTGTAAACAAATATAAACCCAGATTTTTTTTTTTTTTTTTTTTTTTTTTTTTTTTTTTTTTTTTTTTTTTTTTTTTTTTTTTTTTTTTTTTTTTTTTGAAAGATGTATCAACGCCACGTTTTTTTTTTCTCTCTCTCATTTCATTTTTTTTTATGGATTCAAAACATGACTTTAGAATTTGGAAATGACATGTGTTTGATGATCGGCTGTCAGTGTGTGTATCTTGCTTATAAACAAGCTCGAAGATAGCTTTGGGAAATATTTATCGGAAAATATATATATCGTATAAACAATCACATATCTATCCTCAACCTTTCTATACGTCGACCTGTTTCTCATTAAACATTCTATTTGTGGATAAATCTATCTATATTTGCGTCTGGTGATTTGCGATTTGTTTTATCTACTTCATCTTTAATGATTCGATTTATTCCTCTCTTTATTTCTGGATTTTTTTTTGTCTGTCTCTCTGCTTTCCTGCTTGCTTACCTTTGAGTCTACTTACCTTCCCATCTGCTTGTCTGTCTGTCTATGCTTGATTACCTTTGAGTCTACTTACCTTTCTATCTGTTTGTGTCTGTCTCTGCTTCCCTGCTTGCTTACCTTTGTGTCTACTTACTTTCCTATCTGCTTGTATCTTTTTCTGCTTGATTACCTTTGTGTCTCCTTACCTTTCTATCTGTTTGTATCTTTTTCTGCTTGATTACCTTTGAGTCTACTTACCTTCCTATCTGCTTGTATCTCTTTCTGCTTGATTACCTTTGTGTCTACTTACCTTCCTATCTGTTGTCTGTCTGTCTCTGCTTGATTTTCTTACTGCCCGATGTCTTGTTTGTTTGCCTGCTTGCTTGTCTGCCTTTCTTTATTTTTTTGTTCTTTCCTTCCCTCATATCTCCTTCTTTCCCTAACTACTCTAATCTCCCTATCTTCCATCCTTAACCCCCCCCCCCTCCTTCCTCCCTCTCTACCCTCCTTACTTCTCTACCTCCCTCCTTTCCCTCCGCTTCCCCTCCCCCTCATCTCCACTCCCCTCTCCTCCCCCCTCCGCCTTCTTCCCTTCCCCATCTGCCTCCCTCCCCTCTCCTCCGCCTCCCTCCCCTCCCCTCTCCTTCTCTCCCCTCCCCTCCCTTCTACTCCCCCCTCCGCTTTCCCCCCTTCCCCTCTGCCTCCTTCCCCTCCCCTCCCTTCCCCTCCCCTACCCAACATATGGACACACGTATCCACACATATCCACACATACCTTCCCCTAATGATATCTTCAAACAAGGTGTCCACATGCTCGTACCCGCACGTGGCACCATCACCTCCCCCCCCCCCCCACTCCTCCTCCCTCACTTCCTACCCCCCCCCTCCTCCTCCTCCTCCCTGACTCCTCCCCCCCACTCCTCACCCCCACTCCTTCTCCTCCTCCCTCACTCCCCCACTCCTCCCCCAACTCCTCCTCGCCCCCACCCCCACTCCTCCACATCCCCCGCTCCTCCTCCTCCTTCTCCTCACCCCCCACTCCTCCTCTATCTCCCCCTCCCCCTCCCCCTACCCCCTTCAATCCGACCCACCCAGATTCATGAGTGAAAGAATTCGCGGCTTTGATGAGTTCACTTCGACATTCCATCTTCCATCACGGAGTCAATCCATCAAGCGCGGATGTCGGGATGGAGGGGTGGGGGTGGGGGGGGGAGTGAAAGGGGGGGTGGTGGTGTCCAATCTGCATCGTTGGCTTCGTCTTCGTTATGGGGATTTTTCTTCTTCTTCTTCTTCTTCTGTGTGTTTTTTTTTTCTTTCTTTTTTTCTTGTTTTGATCTTTGTATTATTATAATTTTTCTCGTTTTCCTTCTTCTGCTCCACCTCTTCCCTTCTTCCCCTTCTTCTTTTCGTCACTTCCCCTCATTCTTCTTCTCCTCCGTTTCTTCCTCCTTCCTCGTTTCTTTTCCTCCTCCTCCTCCTCACTTCTTTTCCACCTGCTCCTCTTCCTCACTTCTTTTCCACCTGCTCCTCCTCCTCCTCTTCCTTACTTCTCCCCTTCTTCTCCTCGTTCTTGTTCTTCTTTTTTTTTCTTTTTTTCTACGATTTTATCTCTTGTCTTCGTTTTGGTTTTCTGTTTATCCATTGTCTTCTTTGTACTTGGCTTTTTTCTATGTCTATGTTCTCTTTCCTTCTTCTTTTCTTCCTCTTGCTCCGTTTCCATCGTTATTTTCTTCCTTCTTTTATATATTTTTTCATTCTTGTCTTTCTTCTCCCTAAATTTCTTTTTCCTTGATCATCCTATGTTATTGTTATTTTTGTTATTGCTTATTTTCACCATCATTATCATCATCTACATCTTTTTCTTCGCCTTTGCTAGTTCTTCTTCCTCCTCCTTTATCATTTTCGCCCTCTTCTCCCTTTCCTTCTTCCAACTCGTCTCATATATTTACATTATGTTATTTTTTTGTTATTGCT
>BOPN01006226.1:17500-22500 GCA_017312705.2 Penaeus japonicus
ATTATGAAGACCGTGGGGAGAGTGATGGTTATAATGATGATCATGATAATGATTTAACTATATTCATATTGCTATCTATAACAACATGATGATTATTGCAACAACAATACTAAATACTAATACTAAATCTACTGTAGTTTTTATACAAATGTGATGATGCGATGATGATGATGAGTATGATAATGATCATGATAATAGTAATAGTAATGATGATGATGGTGAATTTAAGGTAAATGATAATGATGATAATGATGAAGATAATAATTATGATAATGATAATAACAAGGATAATGATTATAATGGCAATAATGAGATACCAATGATAATGATAAGAATGATAATAATAACGACGATGATAGTGATGGTAAGGATAATAACAATAATGATAATGGACATAATGATAATGACAAAATATCATAATAATAATGATAATAATGATGATGATAATGATAGTAATAATAATCATAATGATCATGATAAAAATGATGATAATAACAATAACAATGATAATAATGGTAAAGATAATAAAATGATAATGATAATGATAATAATGATTATAATGACGATAATGATTATAATAACAGGAAAATGGTAATGATGATAATATAGATAATAATAGCAGATATGATTATGATAGTAATTATGATTATAATGATAATGACAATGATCATGATAATGGTAATATTGATAATTATAATGATATTGATAGTAATAGTAATGATAATAATGATGATGTTAATGATAATGGTAATGATGATGACAATAACAACAATAACGATAATGATTATAATATTAATAACAAAGATGATGATAAATAATGAAAACAATACTACTACTACTACTACTAATGATAATGATAATAATGAAAATAATGATAAAAATGATTCCGTTGATAATAATAACAATAATAATAATAAAAATACTACAAACAAAAAAATGACAACAACAACAACTACTAACAAACCTAATCCCAACAAAAGACAAACTAATTATAACCTACAACAATAAAAAAAAAAAAAAAAAATGCTAATAACAATCATTAGCATTAATACGTCTTCTGAAGATCCACGCTCACGGTATAGCAGTTAAGTCCACCTGCGAATATTAATTAAGACCATAATTTAAGACCCATAGCGACCGCACCGTGTCTTATAGGCCTACTACGAGAAATAGAGGAAAGATTTACTTCGTGTTATGCCTATTTGCATGCAGGGGAGGGGGGAGGGGGGGGGGGGCAAGCGTTGCGTGGTTGTGTTGTGTGGTATTCGTTTCGGATGGTTGGGGTTGAAGTAGGTCTTTTTTTTGTCTCTCGTGTCTGTGTTTGTTTTGTTTGTTTTTGTGGTTGGAGTTTTTTAGTTTTGTTTTTATGTTCTCTCTCTATCTGTCTATCTCTCTCTTTCTTTCTTTCTCTCTATCTATTTATCTATCTATCTACCTATCTATCTCTATCCATCTCTCTCTCTCTCTCTCTCTCTCTCTCTCTCTCTCTCTTTCTCTATTTATCTATCTCTATCACTATATATTTATCTGTCTATCTACCTATCTGTCTATATCTATTTCTCTCTCTCTCTCTATCTATCTATCTATATATTTATCTATCTATCTACCTATCTATCTCTATCTATTTCTTTCTCTATCTCTCATTTATATATCTATCTATCAATCTCTCTCTCTCTCTCTCTCTCTCTCTCTTCCTCCCTTTTCTCTCTCTCTTAGTAACAATATCACCAAAAATACTCTTCAGGTTGATGAGCACCGTATGATCATCACAATCTTATTGTGATGACGTCGATGGTGAGAATGATGATATTCATGATGAGGATCATAATGATAACAATCGGAAGAACAAGAATAACAAAACACCAACAATTATTGCAATAGTAATGTTATCAATAAATGCAATGATAACCGTGAAAGAAATAACAACAATAATCATAGTGATGATGGTGATGTAAGTAGTTATGATATTTATAACAGTGATGGTAATGATGAGGATAGTAATAATTGTCATGATGATAATGCTGGTGAAAATGATGGTAATAATAATGATGATATTTACGGTGATAATTATAGTGATAGTTATGATAATGATTACGATAATGATACTAGTAATAATAATAATGATAGTTATGATAATGATTAAGATAATGATGCAAGTAATAATGACAATGATAGTTATGATAATGATTAAGAAAATGATACTAGTAGTAATGACAATTATAGTTATGATAATGATACTAGTAATAATAATAATGATAGTTATAATAATGATTAAGATAATGATACTAGAAATAATGACAATGATAGTTATGATAATGCTTAAGATAACGATACTAGTAATAACGATAATAATGATGAAATAAAAAACATACAATCTATACCTCTCAATATCTCATAGAGACATTGAAATAAATCCCTTACCCTAACCATACCAGTCCCAAAGGTGTCAATTACCACGACATCACACCTGTCACCATCAGGTAAACACAGGTGGAGTAATCATAGGTCACTATAGCCGTTGCACCGTTTCATTACAGCTCGGCAGCTTCGTGGCCGGTGTAATAACAAGCCAAAATACAGACGCAATAAATCATGAAGTAAATTAGGGAGGGAGAGTAATCACATTTTCGTAATTTCATAAACGGGTGTTGGGATATAGGCTGTCATGGAACCCCCTGTTTGTAAAGTGTAATATATATGCTACGGTGTATTTATTGTATATATATATTAGTCTCTCGCCTTCCTTTTCCTTTTCCTCTTAACCCCCTCCCCCCTCCCTCTCCCCTCCCCTCCCCTTCTTCTTCCTCCTTCCCCATATGTCCATTTCCAATCATCATCTCCCCACCCCCTACCCCCTACCTACCTCCCCTACCCCCTCCCTCCACCCCCTACCCCTCTCCCCAACCCCTACCTCCACCCCCAACCACTACCTCCACCCCCAACCCCCTACCTCCTACCCACCCCCTCTCCCCTACCCCCATCACCCACAGACACATAGATTGACTCGCCGAATCACGTGATTAGAAAAATTTTCTACCGTAAGACCATCTAAGGGGCGATTGGATCTCCCATTACCTCGCGTCTCTTCTCACACCCCCATTATACCCAAACACTCCTTCCTGGCGGGGGAGTAGGGGAGTAGGAACCGACTATAAATATTTCATGGGTTTCCAGGCGTTTAAATGGGATATTTATGCTGTTTGGCAAGTCTGGCTGTATATGTATTCCATAGGCTGGTCAAGAAGCGGGGTTTCGACCGAGGCTTTGGGAGATGTGGTGGTATGGTGATGATGGGCCTCTTGGTTATTTATGTTGCCTCTTCTCTCCTTTTTTTCTTTTTTCTTCCTTTTTCTTGGTTTCTCTCATTCTTCTCCTTTTCTCTCTTTCCTTTCTTCCACTTTGCCCCCTCCTTTTTTCCTTTTCTTTCCTTCCCCATATCTTACCTTCTCCTATTCCTCTCCCTTCTTCTCTTTCCTTCCTTCCCCTCTTCCTTTCTTCCACCATTTCCCTCCTTCCCTTCCTCCCTTTTCTACTTTTCCTTCCTCCTACCCTTTTCCTACCTTCTCCCATTCCTCTCTTTCCTCCCCCCCCCCTTTTCCCTTTTCCTTCCTTCCTCCTTTTCCCTCCTTCTTCCCTTCCTTCCTTTATTCCCCTTCTTCCCTTCCTCCCTGTTTTCTCCTTTTCCTTCCTTCCAGCTTTTCCTACCTTCTCTCATTCCTCTCACTTCCCCCCATTTCTCCCCCTTTTACTCATTTCTCCTTCCCCTATCCCCCTTTTCCTTCTTTCCCCCTCCTCTTTCCCCTCCTTTCCTTCTTCCCTTCCCTTCACTCCTTCCCCTTGCAAAGTCTACTGTCGTGATCTGTTAAGTCTGGAATATAAGATATGAAAACGTGGCTGTGGATACTTTTATCACTTGAACAGTATGTATGTATATTCTCAGTCAAGAACTAATGGTGTCAGTTTTGTTAATTATGGAATCATTTACTGATTTCAGTTTTATGGCAGTTTCCCCTTATTCGTTCAGTCTAAACTAGATAAGACAAAGTTAATTGGGAAGTTTTTTTTTATTCTTTAATGTGGTCACATTAAGAAAAAGTGATGGGATAGCAGAAAGATGAGAGAGAGAGAAAGAGAGAGAGGGAGGGAGGGAGAGAGAGAGAGAGAGAGAGAGAGAGAGAGAGAGAGAGAGAGAGAGAGAGAGAGAGAGAGAGAGAGAGAGAGAGAGAGAGAGAGAGAGAGAGAGAGAGAGAGAGAGAGAGAGAGAGACAGACAACCAACCATCCAAAGATATAAACATCACGCAGAGATATACATAGTCTTAAAGACAAGAGACACTTTGTCTAGAGTTGAGAATGTCTGTGTTTCAGCGCACGTGTGGGTCTCCTCTGAATGGAATTGTGTGCGTGCGCGAGTGCGTGTGTGCGTGCGTGTGTGTGTTTGTGTGTGTGTGTGTGTGTATGTATGCGTGTGTGCGTTCGTGTGTGTGTATATGTGTGCGTGTGTGTGTGTGTTTGTGTGCGTGTGTGTGGGTGTGTGTGTGTTTGTATGCGTGCGTGTGTACGTGCGTGTGTGTGTGTGTGTGTGTTTGTATGTGTGTGTGTATGTAGATGCTTCCGTGGCAAATTATAGAATGAATGACTCTTCAATTTGAATATTATTATAACGGTTGTCTGAATTCTGTCATGATGGTGGGTTCGGGAAATACTTCACCATCCAGGTCACTATTGTTGTTGTTTTTGCTACCTTTAATTATCATTATCATTATTATTATAATCATTATCATTGTTGTTATAATCATTAGTATCACTGTTATTATTATTGATGTTATTATCATCATCCTTTTATTAGTATCATTATTGCGTTTTCATTATCATCATTATCATTTGGGTTATCATTATTATTAGCCTTATCAATATTATCATCAATGTTATTAGTACTATCACTATTGTTATCATTATTATCTATGTTTACCATTATCATCATTTCTATTCCTATCATTA
>BOPN01006226.1:30000-35000 GCA_017312705.2 Penaeus japonicus
GGATCTTTCGTCTTTCTCTCTCTCTCTCTCTCTTTTCTCTCTCTTTTGCTCTCTCTCTCTCGCTCTCTCTCTCTCTCTCTCTTTATTTCATTCTCTCTCTCTCTCTCTCTCTTATATCCTCTCTCCACCTCTCCTCTCCCCTCCCCTCCATCTCTTCTTCCCTTAATGTACTGCAGACACACTAACACACACCTTTCCCTTTCCCACCCCCCTCCACCACCTCCACCCCCCCCCCTTACCTCCAGAGAGCCACGAGGACCGCCTTAAAAAAAATCCACTTGCTTCCCTCTACTCCCCCCCCCCCAGCCCCCCTACATCCCCACCCATCCCCACAGAAAGAAAGAAAAAAGAAAGAAAAATAAAAATCATAAAAAAATAAGAAAGAAAGAAAGAAAACGAGATAAATAAAGACAAAGGGGAATAAAGAAAGAAAGAAAGAAAGACAGAAAGAAATAGAAAATGAAGAACAGACAGAAAGAAAGAGAGAACGAAAGAAATAAATAAAAAGACAGAAAGAAAGAGAGAACGAAAGAAAGAAAAAAAGGCAGAAACAGAGAACGAAAGAAAGAAAAAAAAAGACAGAAAGAAAGAGAGAACGAAAGAGAGAAAAAAAAGACAGAAAGAAAGAGAGAACGAAAGAAAGAAAGAATAAAAAAAAACAGAAAGAGAGAACGAAAGAAAGAAAAAAAAAGACAGAAAGAAAGAGAGAACGAAAGAAATAAAATAGATAGAAAAAAGAAAGAACGAAAGAAAGAAAGAAAAAAAACCCAGAAAGAACGAAAAGACGAAAGACAGAAAAACCCTAATTCGTAAAACCTTCCTTCCCACAACCACAGCTTCCCCCCACAATGCCTTGCGGGATTTAAGGCATATTAATGTCACAGCGAAAGGCATAATACAACGTGCATATATTCTTATATTAACACTATAGAAATTCTTATATGAATATAGAGGTGTTGATGGTTATTGTAATCGTGTGATGCTTCTTCTTTAATCGTTTACTTCTTCTTCGTCTTCGTCTTTTTCAGTTCTTCTTCCTATTTTCGTATTATTCTATTTTTGTTTTAGTCTTCTACTTCTTCATATCATTATTATGATAATTCTCCTTCTTTACTTCTTTTTTTCTCTTTCTTTTTTCTGATTCTTCTGTTTCCTTTTTTCTTCATCTTTTTTTCTTAATCTTCTTTTTTCCTCTTTATCTATTTCTTCTTCTCCGTTTTTTTTATCCTTTTCTTATTATTATTACCATCAGTATCATCCATCTTTTTTTTCTTCTTCACTTTCTTTTTCTTCTCCTTGTGTGTATGTGTGTGTGCGCGCGCACACACACACATACACACACACACACACACACACACACACACACACACACACACACACACACACACATATATATACATACATACACACATACATATATATATATATATATATATATATATATATATATATATATATATATATATATATATATGTATGTATATATATATTCATATATATATATATATGTATATATATATATATATATATATATATATATATATATATATATATATATATATACATACATATATATATATATATATACACACACATATATATGTATATATATATATTTATATATATATATATATAGATAGATATGACTGGCAAAAAGATTCTACCGTGCTGATCTTCCCTCATTAACAGGCTGCCTAATTTCAGTCTCAACAATGGTTTGTCTTCGATCCTCCCACATTCTCAGCCGGACACCTTTCACACAGACCACCCGACCCTTTGACCTGACCTGACCTGCCCCGGTTCCGTTCGCTGGTCCGTCCCTGCCTTCGTTAACGCTCACCTGTCCTCACTGTTATTTTTGTTCCGTGTTAATCCTCCCTTGTCCTTTTATATACACTCTCCTGTTTTTGTCATGTCATTTTCAAACAAATCTTCATCATCATCGTCAGCCTGTATCATTTTACTGCAGGACGCAGACCTTTCTCATTTTGCTCTTGTCATTCCTGTCTTGTGTCCTCTGATTCCAGTTTACTCCTGCGAAATTCGCTATTTCATCACGTCATCTTGTCATTGGTCTTACCCTTGGTCTCTTTGTGTCGTGTATTTCCCATTTTCTGTTTTCTTTGTCCACCTGTTGACCTGTCTCCGATATATATGCCCAGCCCACTGCCACTTTTTCTTCTTGAGTATTTCTACTACTTTTGTTTGTTGTCTGGTCCATGTAGCTAACTCCTAGCATAAGCCTTTCCATTCCTCTTTGAGCACTTACTAATTTCCTCTCAAGTACTTTGGTCGTAGTCCATGCTTCTGTCCCATATGTCATGGGGGAGGACACAATGGTCAAGAACCTTTCTCTGTAGACATAGTGGCAAATGACCTCGTAATATATCACTATGTGTACCGAAGGCACTCCAACCTTGCCTGATTCGCCGTTTTATCTCGGCATCACAGGATGTACTCGTCTTGATGAGTTGCCCTAGATATACATACTCGTTCACTGCTTCTAGTGCCTCGCCCTGTATTTGTATTTGATTAACTGGGGTTCGACTGTTGAACATGACTTTAGTCTTTTTCATGTTCATTTTAAAGCCAATCTTCAGACTTTCCCTATTCAAATCGCTTAGTAATTGTTGTAGTTCATCTGCTGACTCGCCGAAAAGAACAATATCATCTACGAATCTTAGATTGCTTAAGTGTTATTCCTCTATCTTAATCCATTACTCCTTCTAATCTAACTTCTTGAATACTTCCTCTAAGCAAGCTGTAAACAGCTTCGGTGAGATGGTGTTACCCTGCCTAACACCCTTTTTAATTGGTATTTTATTGGTTTCTGCGTGAATTTTGATGGTCGTTGTACCATCTATATATATCCTCTAATAATCTACAATATATTTCCTCTACTCCTTGTTCTCGAATAGCATCTAGTACTGCTGCTATCTGTACCGAGTCGAATGCCTTTTCGTAATCTACGAATGCCATACACAGAGGCATCCAATATTCGTTTGTTTTCTCTTTTATTTAGGTTAGTGTGTGGATATGGTCTGTAGTTGAGAATCCGCTGCGGAACCCTTCCTGTTCTCAGGGTTGTTTTGAATCTAATCTATCGGTGATACGGGCTGTGATGATTTTTGTGAGCAGTTTATAGATTACTGAAAGGAGGCTTATAGGTCGGTAATTCTTTAGGTCTTTTGTGTTCTACTTTTTGTGTATTAAAATTATCATTGCGTTTTTTCAGGATTTCGGAGTTTTACCGCCGCTTAGACATTTGTTAAAAAGATTGGCTAGTTTTACTGCCGCAATCTTTCCTGCATTTTGAATAAGATCTACACTAATGCCATCTTCTCCTGTTTTTTTTCCTCTTTTCATGCTTTATAGAGCCCCTTTTTACTCTACCGTAATCTCTCTCTCTCTCTCTCTCTCTCTCTCTCTCTCTCTCTCTCTCTCTCTCTCTATCTCTCTCTCTCTCTCTCTATATATATATATATATATATATATATATATATATATATATATATATATAGAGAGAGAGAGAGAGAGAGAGAGAGAGATAGAGAGAGAGAGAGAGAGAAGAGAGAGAGAGAGAGAGAAAGAGAGAGAGAGAGAGAAAGAAAGAGAGAGAGAGAGCGAGTTACTATGTTACTATGCAATTACTATGCTTTAAAAGTTATTACCTGCTCGTGTTATCCTCCCTCTTGCTTCTACTACCTTATTCGTCCCTCCCTCCCTCCCTCCTTCCCCTCCCCCCCTCCTTGCCCCTCCCGCCCCTCATGATTAAAAGTAAGGCTGGTGTGATGAGAACCAAATGAACTTCCTCCTCCCCTTTCTCTCTCTCTCTCTCTCTCTCTCTCTCTCTCTCTCTCTCTCTCTATCTATCTATCCATCTCTCTCTTTATCTATCTATCTCTCTCTTTATCTATCTATCTCTGTCTCTATCTATCTATCTATCTTTTTTCCCATCCTTCTCTATCTCTCCCTCCCTCCCTCCCTCCTTCCCTCTCTCTCCCTCCCTCCCTCCCTCCCTCTCTCTCTCTCTCTTCCTCCCTCTCTCTCTCTCTCTCTCTCTCCCTCCCCCTCCCTCCCCCCCTCTCTACCTCTCCCTCCCTTCCCCTCCCCTCCCCTCCCCTCCCCTCCCCTCCCTCTCTATCCTTGACTCCAAAGTGTTATATATTTTGCTTCTGTCAAGCGGCTTCGCTCGAAAGCAAACAGCAAAGTGTTGGTAGGTCGACTTCCCAACGCCTGTGCTTATGGCTCTGACAACATTTCCAACATTGTTTTCGTTGCAGCTTTTGAGGGTTATATTGGCGTTCCATCATGTCTGTCGTTGTCAATATTGCAAATGTGAAAAGACAACACTTGTTTCGTAGACAGCATATCTTTGATGTTGTCAAAATTTTAGTTTATTGTACTCTCGTTTCCAGCGTAACCTGACAACAGTGTCCCTTCTTCACTGGTTCCAACAATGGTATATACCAACACCACAACTAGCCACTGACCTCTACCACCACTTCCCCCATTTCCACCACTAAACAAACCTCGTGCTACCACTTCCACTACCAAACAGATCAACCAGTGCCAACAGATCTAGTACCAACACCCTACCACCAGTTTCTACCAACACTTCCACCGGAACCCAGTACCAACAAGTACCACCAATACAACTACCAACACCATTCTATCACATATTTCTACCACCACTACCATCAATCTCTGTTACCACCAAATTACCGCCACCACCACAAACCTCTCCTACCATCACCATCTTTACCACCACTTCAACTACCACCACCACTACAAACCTCTCCTACCATCACCACCTTTACCACCTCTACAACCATCCTCACCTAACACTACAACCTCTACCACCACTTCCACCAGACTATCTACCACTACAACCAAACTCTCCTTCCACCACAACCTCTACCACACTACCACAAGACTACCACCAATTTAACCAACCTCTCTTATCACCACAACCTCTACCACCACCACTGCAACCAACC
>BOPN01006226.1:50000-52500 GCA_017312705.2 Penaeus japonicus
TCTACTTTTTTTTTGTTTTTTTGCTTTTTTCTGTGTTGATTGTGTTTGTTTTCATACTTTTTCTATATTGATTGTGTATTTTTTTTACTTTTACTTTTTCTTTATTGATTTTTTTTTTTACTTTCACTTTTTCTTTATTGATTGTGTTTTTTTGTTTTTGTTTTTTACTTTTTCTATACTTGCTGTGTTTTTTTTATTGTTGTTTGTTTGTTTTTTGTTTTATTACTTTTTTCTATATGTGTTTTTTGTGGATTATTTTATCTGTGTATCTGTATGGCTGTCTGTTTCTTTTACTCTCACACACTTTCTTTAATGCTTTTTCTCTTTCTCTCTCTGACTCTATCTCTCTTTCTCTCTCTTTCGCTCTCCCTCTCTCTTTGTGTCGATCTCTCTTCCTCTCTTGTGATGCTCGACAATGCCAATAATGATTGTGATAATGATAATGATACTGTCAATGATAATGATAATGTCAATTCTATCAATTATTGTGATGATGAATCTGATAACAATGATAATAATGATAATGATGATAATAACCATAGCAAGAACAACAACAACAATGGCAATAATAGCAATAATGATCATGATGATAATGATAATGATGATGAATGATGATGATAATGATAATAATAAAAATAATGATAATAATAATAATAATAATAATTATTATGATAAGAATAATAACAATAATAATAATGATAATGATAATGATAATAATAATAATAATAAATTAATAAATGTCAATAATGATAATAATGACAATAATGATAATAATGAAAATAACAACGATGATAATGTTATGATAACAATAACAACAATAACAACAACCATAACAGCATCGGCATGGACCCGTTCCGACGCGAGGCCAATCGCCTTTCACTTTCGAAGCCTTGGCCAGAGCGACGGCCGTCCGAACAAGGTCCTTGGCTTGGGCTTCGAAAATTCCCTTGAGGTCACGTCGGGAAAGTCTCCTCAGTGACCCGCGACCGCAGCTGACCTCTTGGGGGGGGGGGGGGGGGGAGGGAGGGAGGGAGAGAGGGAGGGAGAGAGAGAGGGAGGGAGGGAGGGAGAGGGAAGAGAGGGGAGGAGAGTAGGAGGGGGTAAGAGATAGGGGTAGGGAGGAGGAGGGAGGAGGAGGAGGGAGGGGGAGGAGGAGGAGGAGGGAGGGAGAGAGAGAGGAGGAGGGAGGGAGAAGGGAGGGAGGGAGGGAGGAGGGAGGGAGGGAGAGGGGGATGGGGGAGGGAGGGAGAGAGGGAGGGAGGAAGGGAAGAGATAGGAGGGAGGAGGGAGGAGGGAGGAGGAGGGAGAGGGAGGGAGAGGGAAGGGAGGAGGGGAGGGAGGAAGGAGGGGAGGGAGAGAGGGAGGGAGGAGGGGAGGAGAGAGGGAGAGGGAGGGGAGGGAGAGAGAGAGAGAGAGAGAGAGAGAGAGAGAGAGAGAGAGAGAGAGAGAGAGAGAGAGAGAGAGAGAGAGAGAGAGAGAGAGAGAGAGAGAGAGAGGGAGGAAGGGAGAGGGAGAGGGAGGGAGGGAGGGAGGGGGAGAGGGAGGGAGAGGGAGAGAGGGAGAGGGAGAGGGAGAGGGAGAGGGAGAGGGAGAGGGAGAGGGAGGGAGGAGAGAGGGAGGGAGGGAGGGAGGGAGAGGGAGGGAGGGAGAGGTGGAGGGAGAGGGAGAGGGAGAGGGAGGGAGGGAGGGAGGGAGGGAGGGAGGGTGGGAGAGAGGGAGGGGGGAGGGAGGGAGGGAGGGAGGGAGAGGGAGGGAGGGAGGGAGGGAGAGGGAGGGAGGGAGGGAGAATGGGAGGGAGAGAGAGGGAGGGAGAGAGAGGGAGGAAGGGAGAGAGAGAGGCTGGGAGACTGAGAGACAGAGGGAAAATGCGGATGCTGGGTGTGAGAAATAGACTATTAAGTGGGGTCTAGTTTGGTGGGTCTGGGTGGGTGGATGGTGGGTTGAAGGGTGGGCGGATGGTGGGTCTGGGTGGGTCTGGGTGGGTGGATGATGGGGGTGGGTGGGTCTAGGCGGGTGGATGGTGGTTCTGGGTGGGTCTGGATGGGCGGACGGTGGGTCTTGGTGGGTCGAAGGGTGGATGGTGGGTAGGCGGATGAGGATGGGTGGGTGGGCAGGTGGGCAGATAAGTGGGTAGACGGATATGTGGATGAGCGGATGAGCTGGTGGATGAATAGATGACTTGGTGGGCGGATGGGCGGGGAGAAGGAGGGAGGGGAGGGGGAAGGGGAGAGGGGGAGACATTGTTATTGTTGTTGGTCAGTATCGAGATAGCTGGTTTGTATTTCTTTGTTTGCAACAATGCACATGAAACGAAGTGTTGTGAGCGTCATGTTCAAACATTGAATGTCTAATCGCACCAATATTTATATGTTCAACAATATGCACTGCTATAAATAGAGTCAGACACAAGGATCAACACAATTGCACACACACACACACACACACACACACACACACACACACACACACAAGCAAGCGCGTAGACGTTCTTCTCCATCTC
>BOPN01006226.1:60000-67500 GCA_017312705.2 Penaeus japonicus
TGTTGTTTTCTTCCTCTGTTTGTAGGATATGTGGATCTTTTCTGCATTCTGTTTGTCTGTCTCTGTCTTTGTAGAGAGAGAGAGAGAGAGAGAGAGAGAGAGAGAGAGAGAGAGAGAGAGAGAGGGAGAGAGAGAGAAAAAGAGAGAGAGAAAAAGAGAGAGCGAAAGAGAGAAAGAGAGAGAGAGAGAGAGAGAAGGAGAGACAAAGAGAGATGGCAACAAGAGACTCAAATCCAAGTGAAGGGCCAGAGGCACACTCTCACGGGCACAAGACGGACCACAGAAACAAACAAGTGAAGAAGAGCTCACTAAGCCTCCCCATCACCCTCCTCCCTATCCCCCTTACCCTAACTTCCTCCGACCCCCCTCCCTTACCCCTCCCTCCATTACCCCTTCCCTCACACTATCCTACTTTCCTCTCATCCTCCACTCTCTTCCCTCTCTCCCTTACCCCCTTCTTTCGTCTTTCTCCCTCCCTCCCTTACCCGACATTCCCTCCTTCCCTCACCCTATCCTCCCTTCCTCCTTCCCACACTCTCCTCCCTCCATTCCTCTATCCACCACCCTACCTTCCCCCTTCCCCACCCTCTTCCCTCCTTCCCTCCACTCTCCTCCCTCTCTGCCTTCCAATCCTTCCTCCATCATCCATCATTCCTATCTCCCTTACCCAACCTTCCTCCCTCCGTCCCTCCCTCCCTTCCTCCCTCTCCCCCTCAACCCCTCCCTTCCCCCCCCCCACACCCACAGCTAAACGACAAGGTGGCGTAACACCCGCCGCCCAACACACACCCACGGCAAAGAGGTCAAAGAAATCCAATAATACAGTACACACCCCTACAAACTCTCTCGCCTCTCAGACCAACAGAAAACGGGACCCATTCCACACGCGAAAGGTCACGGCGAGAGGTCACGCCAGGTCAGTATCCAATCTAGGGGGTGTGGGTTCTTAATAGAGAAAAACGTCGATAAGGTACGAGGAGGGGGGGGAGAGGAGGAGGGGAGAGAGGGGAGAGAGAGAGAGGGGGAGAGAGGGGAGAGAGAGAGAGGGAGAGAGGAGGAGGGGAGAGAAAGGGGGAGGGGTAGGAGGAAGATAGTGTTTATCTCGTCATCTTTCAGCGTGTGTTATGGGTGTTAAGTCTTCTTATTGACGTTAGTTGAGGTGTTAGCGTGAGTCGCGTAATGGAGTAAAGAAGATGAAGACGTGTGTTGCAATGGCGGTCATGATAATCATTTATAGTATATTCATCGGTGTTTGCAATTTGCATAGATATGTTGCACTAATCTTAGTGAGAATTATGAAAGTGTTATTGCATTGCAAGGAATGGAAGTGACGCTGTTTAAAGATAAAGATGATTATGTTAAGAGTAAATGAATATATGATGTAGGCTTATCATTTTTATTTGTTTTTGATAAATTTGATAGATATTGAGGCAAGTCAATACTTAAAGTGTGATACAGATATATATGTAAATATAGAATTACATTACATCTATGATTATAAAAGTGATTTTAATAATAATATTACGTTATAGTAATGATCAATAATCATCGAAAAACAAAGAAACGGAGAGAGAAACAGATAAACTACCAATAAAAAAAAGAAAACGACAAAGCCAGAGAATGATAAAACAAACCCATTAACCCAGTAGATAAATCAAACCAGCAAAACAAGCAAACAAACAAATGAAAAGCACCACCCAAGACGTTTCTCACCAAAAGACGGATTCCCACCCTGGTCCGAGAGTGAGCTTGGGAGCAACAGGTAAAAGGACGATCCCATATTCGGACTCTGAGACTGATTGCATGCTAATACGCTCTCACGCACACACGCACATACGTATGTACACCTTCTAGAGATGCACGCGTTTATGTGTGCACTTCCATATACACAAGTGTGTATGTATCTTAAGTGTATCTTCTGTTATTAATATATATGCCCTTAAAAAACACGTACGAGGCACGATTGTAGTTAAAGGTACATACATACACACACTTTTGGTACATGCAATTATTAAACGTTCATAACAAAACGTGTAAGGCTATACGTACACGTGTAAACCATTTAAGGTCATACGTACATGTACATTCCTTGTAAGGAGTGTACATGTACCCCTTGTGAGCCATGCACACACCTACACACGATATGTTTAGTATGATTCATTTATATTTTCTAATGACTAATCTTGCTTACAGTTTCATAGGTATTTATGTAAGATGCACGGTGTAACAATGCTGAAAGAATAATTTATGTGAGATTTAATATACAGTATATCTTATCTGATATAATAATGTCATTGGCTAGATAATATCTTTATCTATATAATATATATCTCATATGATATAGTCTTACCTAAAAACCCGTTTTCTTTTCTTTTAATCATATTTCTAGACCAATGCTTATTTTTGACTTATCTTTAGTTATATTATCTGTATGTTGTATTATGCTATGGTATGTTGTGTCGTCTTATGTTGCGTTATGTTGTATTAAGTTATGTTATGTTATGTCGTGTTATGTTGTGTTATGTTGTATTAAGTTATGTTATGTTATGATATGTTATGTCGTGTTATGTTGTATTAAGTTATGTCGTGTTATGTTGTGTTAAGTT
This sequence comes from Penaeus japonicus, assembly GCA_017312705.2. NCBI lineage: Eukaryota > Metazoa > Arthropoda > Malacostraca > Decapoda > Penaeidae > Penaeus > Penaeus japonicus. The sequence continues at coordinate 62,607 of BOPN01006226.1, forward strand.
ATGTTATGTTGTGTTATGTTGCGTTATGTTGTATTAAGTTATGTTATCTTATGTTATGTCGTGTTATGTTGTATTAAGTTGGTGTTATTATGTTATGCGATGTTATGCCACATTACGTTAAGTTATGTCATGTTATATAATCTTTATGTTATCTTGTGCTATGTCGTTTTATCTCTAGTTAATTTCAATGTTCTCTTCTGTTCAGTCTCTCTCTCTCTCTCTCTCTCTCTCTCTCTCTCTCTCTCTCTCTCTCTCTCTCTCTCTCTCTCTCTCTCTCTCTCTCTCTCTCTTTCTCCCTCCCTCCCTCTCTCCTTCCTTCCCACCCTCACACCCTCCCTCCTTCCCACCCTCCCTCCTACCCTCCCTCCCTCTCTCCCTCCTACCCTCCCTCCCTCTCCCCCACCCTTCCCACCCACCCTCACACCCTCCCTCCCACCCTCACACCCTCCCTCCCTCCCTCCCACCCTCCCTCCCATCCTCCCTCCTTCCCACCCACCCTCCCTCCCACCCTCCCTCCCTCCCTCCCTCCCACCCTCCCTCCCTCCCTCCCTCTCTCCCCCACCCTCCTCCCTTCACCCTCCCCCACCCACCCCTCCCTCCCTGCCCCACCTCCCTCCCACCCTCCCTCCTCCCTTCCCACCCACCCTCCCTCCCTCCCCCTCCCTTCCCACCCCTCCCTCCTTCCCTCCCTCCTCTCTCCTTCCACCCTTCCTTCCCTCCCTTCCTCCTCCCCACGAACACTCAATACTAAACAAATAGTAATAGAAAGTGGTAAGACCGGATCAGCCTGCATTACACCAATACCCACGTGGCACTGTGCCAGCTAGCCTTGGCCACGTGGAATTCGCGAATGGAGGTGTGGGTGTTAGAGGAAAGGGGGAGGAGGAGGAGGAGGAGGAGGGGGAGAGGAAGGAAGGGGGGAGGAAGGAAGGAGGAGAGAAGAGGGGGAGGGTGGAAGGGGAGCAGGAGGAAGGAAGGAGGAAGAGGAAGGGGAGGAAGGGAAGAGAGCAGGGGAGGAGGGAGGAAGGGGGGGGAAGTGAGGAGGGGGAGAGGCTGGTGTGATGGGGAGAGAGGGGAGGGGGAGGGCAGATGAGGAGGAAGAGGGTAGGGGAGAGGACGAGAGAGAGAGGGAAAGGGGAGAGTAGTGGAAGGGGGAGGGTGGGATGAGCGGGGTAATGGTAGGGGGAGGGGAAGGAGAGAGGAAGAGGAAGGGGAAAGGAAGAGACAAAGGAAGGGAAGAGAAGGAAAGAGGAAGAGGAAGGGAAGAAAAAAGAAGAAAAGAAAGAGAGGAAGAGTTGAAGGGAAGAAAGAGGAAGAGGAAGGGAAGAGGAGAAGAACCTAAAAGAGGAAGAGAAAGGAAGAAGGAAAGAGATGAAGGGAAAGAAGGGGTCTAGAAAGGGAAGGAAGAGGAGAGGAAGAGAAGGAGAAAGAAAGAGTTGAAGGGAAGAAAGAGGAAGAGAAGAGAAAGAGGAAGAGAAGGAAAGAAAGAAAGAGATGAAGGGAAAGAAGGGGTCTAGAAAGGGAAGGAAGAGGAGAGGAAGAGAAGGAGAGAGAAAAAGTTGAAGGGAAGAAAGAGGAAGAGGAAAAGCAGGAAAGAAAGAAAGAGTTGAAGAGAAAGAAGGGGTCTAGAAAGGGAAGGAAGGGGTTCCTGGGAAAGGGAGGGAGAGCGGGGGAGGGGGGGGAGTGTATAGGAAGGGGGCAAGGGTGTCTCTCTTGCTCGCTCATTCATTGTTCGTTCCGGTCAGCTGGGTATTGGGTACGAGGTTGCAAGCTGCATTTGTGCGTGCGTGTGTGTGTGTGTGTGTGTGTGTGTGTGTGTGTGTGTGTGTCTATGTGTGTGTGTGTGTGTGTGTGTGTGCCTATGTTTGTGTTTGTGTGTGTGTGTGCTTTTACTTGATAGATTTACCTGCAAACAAAAAGGGAAGAGAAAGGAAACTGAAAAAAAAACTATTTCACAAAATGGTATAATATAGCGGTCATCTCCCTTGCAGTACCAAACACCGTCAACCACACACACACACACACACACACACGCACACACGTACAATCCCCCCCCCCCCCCATCCCAATACACACAAACCAGCTGATACCTCCTCTCTCCTTTACAAATACCCCCCTATCCTCCCAAACCACCCTTCTACACCCCAACACCCGACAACAAACCCAGAAAAAATCGAACGAAAGGAGAGGGAAGCAGATTAAAGGAAGCAAATGAAAGAGATTAAAAGATAGACTGCAGCTGAAGACTTGTGTATCTTGGGATCAGTTGCCGATAAGTGATCAAAGCTTTTGAAACTCCTTTCATCTATCTCCTTCGTCCTTCTCCCCCCCCCCCTTTTCTCCTCCTCCTCGCCCTCCCTACCCTCCAATTCTCCTGCTCCTCCTCCCCGTCCTCCTCCTCTTCCCCTTCCTCCTCCCCCTCTCCCATCCCTCCTCCAACCTCCCTCCTCCCTCACCCCCTCCTCCCCCGCCCTCTCCCCCCTCCAGTGTATAATTGTAGCAACAGGGCCGAGGGCGTAACTCTGTGTCAGAACAGAATTACGTGCAAGTGTGCAATAGACAGGTAAGCATTGCTAAACGCACTCGGCTATGCTGTTGCGGCGGTGTTGTTATTTAGGAGCGAACCTTTGGCAATACTGCTGTTGCTACTACTGCTACTAGGACTATTGCTACTATTTCTATTACTACTATTGCTACAGATGATGATAACGATGTTTAAATTGTAGTAATGATGATATTGATTATAATCATGATTTGAACAACAGCGATGATAATGATAAGAACAATAACATTGATAATAACAGAAATAATGTTGATAACGATGATAATGATAATAACAACAAAAATAATGATAATAATGATAGTGATTATGATAAGAATGATAATGATCATAATAACAGTTACAATAATAACAACAACAATAATAAGAATAATGATGATAATGATGATAATAATGATATGCACACACACACACACACACACACAAACAAACACACACACACACACACACACACAAACACACACACACACACACACACACACACACACACACGCACACACACAGTTATGTACATATACCAGAATTTGCACAAGAGCAGAGGACATAACTTCTCTTATACTTTGTGTTAAAAATAGAAATGATGTCTACAATCTGTTATCAAACTATCTTAGGAAATAACTTACGTATTTCAACTGCAGATGCTATGTATGCAATTATGATTCAGACGCTCCTTTCAGATAAGACAGAACAAGAGAAAAATATGAATATCAAATGCGAAAGCGGACAGGAGACAGAAAAGAAATGCTTCTGGTCTGAACCTTCAATTTATAGATGTTTCCATCTTTCTGTCTCTCTATCTATCTATCTGTCTATCTGTCTATCCATTTTCTATCTATTTTTCCATCTATCTATTTATCTATTTATCTATCTATCTATCTATCTATCTATCTATCTATCTATATCTATATCTATCTATCTATCTATTTTTTCTATCTATCTATCTATCTATCTATATCTATATCTATCTATCTATCTATCTATCTATCTATCTATCTATCTATCTATCTATCTATCTATCTATCTATATATCCTTTTCCCTTTCCCCTCTTTTTCCTCCTCTCCCTTCACTTGTTATTTCTCCTCCTCCTTTTCTTCCCCCTCCTCCTTCTCCTCTTCCCCATCTCCTTTCTCCTCCTTCTCCTCTTCCCCATCTCCTTTCTCCTCCTTCTCCTCTCTCTCCTATCTCCTTTCTCCTCCTTCTCCTCTCCCCTCCATCTCTTTCCTCCCCCCCCTTCTCCTCTCCCCTCCATCTCCTTTCTCCTCCTCCTTCTCCTCTCCCCTCCATCTCCTTTCTCCTCCTCCTTCTCCTCTCCCCTCCATCTCTTTCCTCCTCCTCCTTCTCCTCTCCCCTCCATCTTCTTCCTCCTCCTCCTTCTCCTCTCCCCTCCATCTCCTTCCTCCTCCTCCTCTTCTCCCCCATCTCCTTTCTCCTCCTCCTTCTCCTCTCCCCTCCATCTCCTTCCTCCTCCTCCTTCTCCTCTCCCCTCCATCTCCTTCCTCCTCCTCCTTCTCCTCTCCCCTCCATCTCCTTCCTCCTCCTCCTTCTCCTCTCCCCCCTCTCCTCCCTCCTCCTCCTTCTCCTCTCCCCCCCCATCTCCTTTCTCCTCCTCCCTTCTCCTCTCTCCCATCTCCTTCCTCCTCCTCCTTCTCCTCTCCCCTCCATCTCCTTCCTCCTCCTCCTTCTCCTCTCCCCTCCATCTCCTTTCTCCTCCTCCTTCTCCTCTCCCCTCCATCTCCTTCCTCCTCCTCCTTCTCCTCTCCCCTCCATCTCCTTTCTCCTCCTCCTTCTCCTCTCCCCTCCATCTCCTTTCTCCTCCTCCTTCTCCTCTCCCCTCCATCTCCTTTCTCCTCCTCCTTCTCCTCTCCCCTCCATCTCCTTTCTCCTCCTCCTTCTCCTCTCCCCTCCATCTCCTTCCTCCTCCTCCTTCTCCTCTCCCCTCCATCTCCTTCCTCCTCCTCCTCCTCCTCTTCTTCTTCCCCCTCTCTCCTCCATCTCCTTCCTCCTCCTCCCTTCCTCCTCCCCCCTCCACATCTCCTTCCTCCTCCTCCTCTTCTCCATCTCCTTTCTCCTCCTCCTTCTCCTCTCCCCCATCTCCTTCCTCCTCCTCCCTTCTCCCTCTCCCCCCATCTCCTTCCTCCTCCTCCTTCTCACTCTCCCCCATCTCCTCCCTCCTCCTCCTTCTCCTCTCCCCTCCATCTCCTTTCTCCTCCCTCCTTCTCCCTCCCCCTCATCTCCTTTCTCCTCCTCCTTCTCCTCTCTCCCCTCCATCTCCTTTCTCCTCCTCCTTCTCCTCTCCCCTCCATCTCCTTCCTCCTCCTCCTTCTCCTCTCCCC